>KZ807058.1:384865-407981 GCA_000696205.2 Oncopeltus fasciatus
TTGTAAAGAGTTAGTTTGTTAGTCACAGTTAAAGTTGACTTGCGGTTTAGCAGCTTGTAAAGTTGTCCAAATCTCCTATTTAGTTCCTGTCTTTTGATTTTTGTGTGTGTGTTCCATGTTAGTCGGGAGTCAAGATGAAAGCCTAGATATCTGACGCAGTCGGAAGTAGGGATAGGAATATCGTTAAAGTAAATTCTGCCAGGCTGTTTCTTCCTTAGTGTGAACGTGACATGACAGCATTTGCTTTCGTTAACCTTAATGCGACAGAGCTGGCACCATCGCTGTATGTCCATAAGATGTCGTTGGAGATTTCTCCTGGCAGTATGTGCGTCAACATTGGAAGAAAGGATTGCTTGGTCATCAGCATAGGTTGGTTTTGTTTTAACTAAAATTTTTCATAGTTTTATTATTATATTATTTTATTAATTATTTTATAGTTTACTGAGGGTAGCTATAATTTTTTTTTTCAGTTATACCAGTTGATAGTTATTAGCTTTCTTTTGTGGTCTTTGGCACTCAGAGTAAACATACATGTACAATGTTCTTTATCTTTTTTTAAAAGGACCAAATTGGTGTTGTCTTTTAAAAATGTATAGATTTTATATTTAAAATATCTTGCGTATGAAACAACAAATGCTTAAAAAACATGTTAATCAGTCTCAATGACCTCAGCAGTCGACATGCAGAAAAAAAAAAAAAAATCTTGTTAATCAGGTTTGGATTGCATGTAACGAATCCAACACCTACTGTTTTTGAAGAGAGATTTAATCTAATTTATGGTTTTAAAATTGCTTGTTATTAACTTCTTTTTTAATTAATAAATCTTTATTTAGTTAGTTTGTTTTCTATTGTGAGCGCCTACCATAAGGCTGTATAAGAGACACCACGTCTGTTGAGTCCTTGTTGCTTGATTTTAATATGTTCACTCCAGTTTAGTCATGAGTCAAGGTGGAACCCAAGGTAATGGACTGAATCAGAGAGAGGTATAGGGATGATATTGTATGTAACATTATTAGGAGAATATTTTCTTACCTGAAAATTTACCTGCACGCATTTGGACTCATTTATTTTAATTCTCCATTTGCTGCACCACCGCTGAATAGCATCAATGTGGTTTTGTAAAATGTTGGAAATAAGAGGAGAGTATCGCTTTGTCATCTGCAAATAGGGCTAAGAGAGATGAGTGGGGATGTCTGCAGTATAAAGGATAGGCCCAAGCACACTGCCCTGTGGAACACCTGCTTTCCCAAGGAAGTGATCGGAGTAATCTGATCCTTGCGGGACCCTAAAGAAACGGTTAGAAAGATAAGATTTCAGGATTAGGTAAATGGTGCTTAGAAATATGGATTTGAGCTTATATATTTGATCAGTATTCCTTACTTGGTCAAATGCTTGAGTGACGTCTAAGAATGAACCAGGACAAAATTTTTTTCACTCAAGACTTTTCTTGAAATAAAATTTACAACGCAAAACACTTGCTGGACAGTAGAATGATGGGATCCAAAGCGAAACTGAGGATTAGGAAAAATATTTAAGGAAGTTATTATAGGTATAATTCGTTTTAGAAGAACTTTCTCAAATACCTCGGAAATTACAGGAAGAAAGCTAATTGGTTGATAGGATAATGTGTTGTAAGCTGGTTTACCGGGTTTGGGAAACGGTATTATTTCAGAAAATTTCCAGAGTAGTGGAAAGTGGGTGGTTCGAAGGACACAATTATAGTGGTAAGTCAAGAAAACAATTGCTTTTTGGGGTAGATTTCGAAGTATTAGCCCGGTGATAAGGTCATAGCCGGGTGCCTTGTGCTTATGCAGATGATTAATAATGTACTTGATCTCAGAAGGTGTTACTGCCTTAATCGGTAATGGTGTGTCCTATGACTCCTCAACCTCTGCATTATTGGACAAATTATCGGGATTTGGATGAGGAGTAAATTTTTGCTTTAGATGATGGGCAAACATTTGGGCCTTGTCTTTGTGGGAAGATGCCCAGGAACCATATTCTGGACGCAAGGGGGCAACTTAGAATCCTGTGAGTAGCAGTCCAGAGGAATTTGTCTGCTGCTGAGAGGCTAGACTCGTGGGCATTAAATGCCTTATTTCCTAAAGCACCTAGTTTTTGTTTTATGAGACAAGGTAGCTGGTTGAACTCCCTACGATCTGAGGGATGCCTGTAACTCTGGAACAGGGCTCAAGCTTCACGCTTAGACAGTATGAGGTTTTTAATGGAATCAGGGAGGGACTCAGCTGAATTTACAGTGTAGCGGGTGGTGGTGGGTTTTAAGTTTGCCTTCCAAAGGCATTGCTGAATCTTAACAATAAAGAACTGGACACCATCATCCAGCTCTTCAGAGGTTTTCAAGGAGATTCCGAGGTCAAGCTACTCTTCTAACAGAGTTCTAAAAAGTGGCCAGTCACTGGGACCATTTATTAAGGTTGATGGCAATTGTCTAGGGATAGGTGTGAGAGACAGTTAAGGAGGACAGGGTTGTGGTCAGAGGAAAGTTCATTTAATGTTTTTACTGAGTGATGGAAGGTAATAAGATTTTAACAAATGAAAAATCTTGCATATCAGGAAAATGGTTTACATCAGTGTGCCAGTAAGTAGGAGAGGATGGACTTTAAAGTGGAAAGATTGCAAGAGGAAACAGCGTCATAGAGAGCACGGCCACAAGAGTTGGTCGTTCTTGAGCCGCACTGCAAATGTTTTGCATTATAATCTCTGCCAGAGAGGAAATGGGGACCTAACAATTTTAAGTGTTCTTGGAGCTGATTTGAGATGATGGGTTAGTTAGGAGGACAGTACACTGCAGATAGGGCAATTTGAGATGTGGAAGTTTGGATGGACACTAAAGTAGATTGAAGGGAATCTGTAGGAGTGGAAGGTATTAAATAATGAGTATGGGAAGTGCAAAAAAGGAGCGCAGTTCCACCATGAGCTCATTGGTCTGGGTGATCAGTTCAATATGCATTGTATCCTGGTATCTTAAACCTTTTATTCTTTGTTAGTCATGTTTCAGTAAGTAGAAGTACGTCTATATCTTTGTCTTCTGGAGTCAGTTTCAGTTCATTTATATGCATTTGAATGCCGTTAGCATTCCAAAGGAGGATGGAAAAGGAACTCAGAGTGAGCTGATTCATTTCATTGTGAAAGAAGTCATATTTGTGACTACTGTTGTCAGGAGGTTTATAAAAGGAGTGATGAGGGTACAACGCTCTTGCAAATTGGTTGCACATCAGGCAGAAATTTTGAAAATTTCTAACAAAGATGGGGGGGTTGGTTGGGCTAAACATTGGGAGGTGGTTTCACCATCCATCTCCTCTCCTGTAATATTCTGAAGAGACTGGAATGGGTTTTGGGTTGTGAACCGTGATGTGGTCTCAATTTCTTCATTATTAACCTGTTCGGTAATAATGACTGGTGGCTGTGTATTAACTACCTGTTTGGTGCTGGGACATGCGAGCAGTTGATTTTTTGGCCTCTCAGTTGGAGTGCCACTGGCGGAGTGACGCCTCTTATCCTTGGGAGGAGTCATGTGTGCTCCTCTGCGTTTACTTTTCTTACCTCCACTGGCTATAACTTGGTGGTAGTAAGGCATGACATAAATAATAGATAATATAAATAGAAAGAGAGAGAAAGTGAAAAGGAAAAAAAATTAGTAACGAGCGAGCCTCGAACCGGGAACCTATGAGTTAACAGTCACATGCTGTTCCCCTGGGTTACCTGGCTGGTTGATAATACTATGCGGCGGGAGCTTACCAGCTCTCCTACAGCAATCAGCTAACGGGGACAGGTTCATCCCTGCTTGTCTGATTGCACTGTCTCTTTATAAAATTATTTTATATTCATTAACTGAAAAAAGGGTGATCCTGGCAGCAAATTCTCATGAAATTCCGCACACATGACACTGACACTTGCCCATATCAGTCTGCAAAATATGATTGATAACAGCAGTCTCTATGCAATTTGATTAATAAAGCTGAAAAGAGGGACCGTTGTGTAGAGGTGTTCACTGTTCATAGGCTACTCCGCTACTCCTTTTTTCTGTTTAAAAATTATGTGTCAAATTGAACATTTTTTTTTTTCTCTCAATTTATATACAGCTCCAATTACTTTTGGTTACCACTGGATCCCTGAGCTGCTGAGCTGAGAGACATGTCTGCATCTCTTATACCACTATGATTTTAAGCTTAAAACTTATAGTCAGCCCATAGATAACTCTGTGATTCCTCAGCTCATAGAATCTTTTAGTAATGTTAAGAATAAGAAGACCCAAAGAGGGGGGGGGGGTGTGAAGGCATTTATTAGCTCCTTGCCCAACTACTGCTATGCAGTTATCAATTGGGAGAGACCTTTGATATTTGGCTAAAGGGTTGTTTTTTTTAATCATTAAAATGATTTATTAAAGAAATCTCTAAAGAAGAGAAAGAAGTTAGCATTGATAGATTGTACTGAAATGAACATACTTTTGAAATTCAGAAACTGAAAAGTAGATGTACAGAATTAAAATAATGCTACAAGCAAGTTAAGGAAGCTGACTCAGCAAAATAAATATAACATAATAGACATTCTTTGTGTTCTTCTATTAGCTTCAAAATAATAATTATTTATTCTTCCCTTTCATAAAATTATTTTCTGTTAAAATGTTTGGAACATTTTTTCATAGAGGAGTTTTCTTTCAGAATTACTTTATATATATATNTAAAATTGCTTGCTAAGAAGAAAAAAAAATTATTTATTATTGCTATTACTATATTCTTTAATTTTATTTGATTAATAAATTCTAATTGTTCGATTGATAAGCATTTTCTTTTTGAAATGAATATTGAAACTGGGACCATTCTTTCAATTCCTGAGTTTTCTATCAACTGTACAGGGATCATTGATGAATTTTACTTTCTCAGTGATGAAGGCATTTCAAAGTGATGAACAGATAACTTTCCCAATTAGTTCAACTCATTAAATCTTAATGTTTATTATATTTATTGTATTCAAATTTTTCTGTTTATCAATACTTTTTTGGAAATATATTTAATAATGCTTTAAAGATAATTTAGAAAAATATTCCATTATATATTTGTTTTCATTTATTAATTTTTACATAAAATAAACATTTTAACAAGAGGTATTGCCTGGGATCTTTCGCCAACTTTTCAGGCTTTGCTACATTAATATTTTTTACTTTGACAATGTTCTTCAGCTCCTAAGCTGTTAACTAGTATAGTAAACAAAGTAGTAGGTTGAAAAAGTCATTTATTTGAAACAGGAACATTTTTCTAAATTGTTATTATTTTTTGAGGAATTGAAATAAATAAATAAATTTCAATCCTCAAATTAAATAATTTTGCATAAGGTTACACATGCAGGAGCAGTGTAAACTAAGCAGACCTCCCATCTTTTATTTAAGATAGACATAAATTGAAATAAATCTCTTTTAAAATGTCCTATAAACTAGAGCTTAAAATAGAGACTACTAAGCTCAGCTTTAGACTGGCCAAGGAGTAGTATGGTAAGCACTCAGTAGTTAATATCTTCCTTATAAGTGGTTTTCGTAGGAATCCTTTTAAGCAATACATATCAGAAAATTGAAATTTGAACCTATTATGTCTGTTAAACTGTTTTATAGCTCAAATAAGAACAAATATTCACGATTATAAATTTTGAACTTCCCTGAAACCCTCCGTGCTTCTCATCTGATTTTAACTAAAAATTATTTATTTCAAAGGTTTGCAATAGAAAGCCTAAATAGTGAATTTTGTTTCTATATTATAAAAATGAGGGGCCTACCCACACTCAAAATTACATTATTAAATATTTTTCCTAATGTGCATTTTTCATAAAAATTTTATTGAGTAAAAGTTGTTTAAGAATATAATTTATACTTTTTAAAATCATAAGTAATTAACTACTGCATTCTTATCAACAGCCGAAAACATTTTTTAAAGGTCTACTAATATAATAATTGGATTTCTAGAATTAGGAAGAAAAGGATGTGGATAAAAATGGATTCATGTAAACTATTTTGGGATGGGGGAGACAAAAGTAAGTAAATCTATCAGGCACTATTCCAAAGCCTAGCCACCTTTAAAAATTGTGTTGCCAGGCTAAACTTTTCAGAATGATTGGATGTTTTTAAATTGAGATTAAGAAGAGAATAAGAATGATTGGTTATATAATATTATAGTATACAATACAATATTTATTATGTAATAACTAAAATACTCGCCTAAAATAGAGCAAAGAATAAATAATTTTTGTTACAATCCTCCAGAATGTACAATATAACTTCCTGGTCTATGAGGGTAAAGCTCTGACAAGGTAGAAAAACTTATTCAAAGAACTCTTGAATGAAGAAGCCTAAAGACTGAAAAATTGTGATGGACTATGTAGAGGCAAAGAAATTAACTTTAAGCCAATTTTATGAAGAATTGAAGCTACCTAAATTTCTCTGTAATAGGAAAGTTACAAGATTAGATATTTAAAAAAAAACTACCAAAAACGTAAAGTGAGACTTCTGCGATAGTGATGTTATTCCCCCTATTGAGAAAAATAAGGTAAATTATGCAAAGAGAATGGTAAAAAGTGTCATAATTAAAATGGCCAATTAAGGTGAAATTGCTTATTGTGAGGATAGATAAGACATCACACTTTTTTCATGTGAGTTAAGTGTGTTGGAGTTTTTTGGATAAACAGATCCTAAATAAATTAGGCTCCACCTCATGCAGTGTGGTCTCTGCTCCTATATTTCTAACTAATCAGAATCTAATAGTGTAGAAGCCCTTGGCTGTAAATATTTGGTTTAAAGGTAAAGATTTGGCGTCTTAGGGCTATTATTAAGAGAGCACCATGATCACTTGGGAAGCATTGGGATAAAACAAACCAAGAAGGCTTGGCTACTCCAGTTTTGAACTAAAAGGACAAGAAATGATTATGTACTTTTATGCCCGTATGCTTCCTTAAAGAGATTTAAGGGCAAAATAAGAAATATGTACACTTTAGCCTTTAAATAGTTATCTGTTTCTCATGAATATTTGGCAAAAAAAATATGCCACAATTTTAAAAGGCAATTCATTTTTTTTTTTTTTTTTTTTTTTTTTTTTTAATGAATTATCTTGTTATTAAGAGTATTTTTTACTACTTATAATTCTTTAAAAAAATTGTTAATCAATCAAATTTTCAGGATAAAGTTATATTAAGATTAGAGAAATGTAATTATGGGGTAAAATCATGCTATGAAAACATTCTGAAGAGAGAAAAGAAACTTAAAATGGATGTACTTTTCTATAAAAAAATAATTGTTCCCTTTCTGGGAAAAGCATTTATTCAACCTCCATTTCTAGGAAAAATAAGTGGAAATGAAGTAGATTATCTTGACAAGGAACTTTTGTCTCAAAGACCTTGTAAGTACATTAATGATTCCATGATAATTATATTTTTTAAACTTTATGTTAAATCCTTAATTTGCTCGTAAAATCATTCTGGATTACTCCTTCTATTGGCAGTTTCAAAAAAATAAATAAAAGTTGACCACCTTTCTACTTATAACTTTTTAAAAAATTGAAAGTAAACATAGAAAGCATATTACTTATTATGACATGTTACATTTACATTTACAATTAGAAAATTTATTACAATTTCATAGTAAACAACATGTAATAACAGGTTTGCCTGCCACATCAAATTTGCATAAAAAATTATTTTACACTGTACTATCCAAACATTTATTTCATTTCCAAAAATTATTTTCTGTAAAATTTTGAGACATTTTTGTGGTTACTTTTTAAAACAAATCATTAAAAGTGGGGTCAGGCTTATTTTAAGTGAGGGTTAGCCATATATTTATCTAAATTATACAAAATTCAGTAAATAATATTCAAAAATATGCCCTATGCTGGGCAATAACATTAATAACATTGGGGTTAACTGATGATGGAATTCAAATTTTATTAGTTTCTAGATAGCCTAATCTTCAGCAAAACAAACTCACTCCGTTGCATCAAAACATTTTTCAATTATAAAATGGACAAACCTTATTGGTTTATTAAGAATAGGTTTTAATCCAAGTATCAGATGGAACTGCTATTATAAACCCATATATTTTTTTAAATGTTTCCTTGACTAGACTCTGCCAATAGAAATTCTATCGATTTCTTATGTGTGAAATGAAGAATAAACTTATTTTCACTCTAAAAAAAAAATTTTTAATTTTCAAAGATGATTATTAATATTTTTTTAAATGGAAATGTTTTCATAATATAGAAGATNTTTTTTTTTTGGATCTACCTTGACCAAACCCCAACAAAAACATCTAATAATAATATCTACAGTCTAAAACTCTCCATTTAAAATTATAATATTTTTTTCCAAGATTTAGTTTACTCAAAGCATCATGAAATAGTAATTAGTTTTACTCATGCCATAAACCTTAGGTAAAATAAAGTTGAACCGCTCCACTTTCTTTTCCTCCTGCTATTTGACCTGCATCTAGATGTATATGACTCAAGTTATTGTAGAAAGCTCTCTTTCAGAGCCTATGGCTTTAATATGAAACATTTGATTTTGAAAACCTTAAGAATTTGTTAACAAAAATGCCAGGAATTGATTGTATTTTTTCCTGTTTTTAATTTTAGCTTAAATTAGTTTCTCTAATTTAATTAAGTCTTTTGACATTAACTATCGCTGATGATTTCAGGAGTTGTTCTAAGAAAGAAGTTCTTTCTACCCATTCTATACAACCTAATATATTAGGAAATCAAAATATAAGCTTTTGTCTAATGATGGCACTGACTTAAAAGTATGGCAGAACAAGTCTTAAAAGTAGACTGTCTGCTTTATTCTAAACTTTGGATTAGCTATATTCATTACTTGGCATGTGGTATTCAACACATCCACAGAGAGCTAGGGTAAAGTTGGCTTCACATTCCAGAACACAACTGCGCTGAGAGTAGGTCTTGTAGAAAGCAAGTCTTCTTTCTTTTTCAAAATAGCACATCCTCTTAGTAATGTCAATACTTTCCAGTTGTTCCGTTGCTGTCATGATGTGAGGAACCACTACAACCTTAGTCTCCTGCCCCGGTGCAATAGATATTCCATATGACGAAACTTTTGGAGTTTCAATGGGGTTATTTAGCAGAACCTGAAAATATTTTTTAGGAACTTTACTTTTAAATATTTTTAATTTGTTGATCTGTTGGTATTCAAAGTTGAAATAACTAAAATTTTATGCTTGTGGGGTATGGAAATGGTACTACTAGAGAAAAATCTCAAAAATTAAGTCTATGCTTTAGTGTGAATTTTGACAATTCCTAAAGATAATAAAAAAAACTGTTTAAAAATATTAATAAAGTATAAGTTTACTTTTAAAGAACTATGAACATATATATTTATGTAGCTTTTTCTTATAGAAAATTTCTCTGATCCTAATTACTAGGCACCCAAACACATTTTTATGTGGTTGAAAAACACTGTGGTGGCTACAGTTCTTAATTTTTGTCCATGAAACTAGGCATATCCCACTTAAATACTATAGACATGATACATTTTTTTAAAGATTTAGATGCAACAATTTTCATTTAAACAATATGAACAACCTGTTACTTGTTATCTAATATGATAACTCAAATATGGGCATCAGATTTAATTTTTACAATTTTCTATAAATTTTAAAAATTGTTTTTTTAGGAGTGAGTGTGGGTTTATTTGAAACAATTCAATTAACAAATTTAGCGGTTGCAGTTATTTCCTAAACTCAATGTATTTTACACTAAAAATATGAATCTTAAACTCAAATTATCATGACAAATATTTTGTTATTAACCTTATTAATCAGAAAAAATCAATGAGTAGCTGTGTGGTTAACCTGAAATTGATTGAAGTATAACTATAGAGTAATTACAATGCTGATTTTTCTGTTTCAGAAACTAAATGTTTCTGAAACAAACTGAAAAGGTAAAATTAGTGTAGAAAATTTTATTTTCAACTACTTAAATATTGGTAATGTATATAAGTGTAACAGAACTGCTTCATGAGATTCATTCATAAGAAAAGTTTTTCTCAAGATCACTCAAAAGCAATCTCATTAAGAAAAGTATGTATTGGCATTATCCTCATACAGTTGTAGTTATTACCTTATTAGCTTTGATATACTCATCTCTATGGAATTTTAATTTCTATTTCATATTTAATATAAATTCTACTTAAAAGAAAGTGTCTTTTTTAAGCATTATCATACAATGGAAAATATTAATTATATTTTCATTTCAGAGATGTAATATGGACTAGTTAAAAATTAATATTTAGAAGTATATTAATAAAAGTATGTGTAATAAACAAAAAAAAAAAAAAAGGGTTTTGAACATTTTATAAATTTGTGTTTATTTTTTAATAGATACCTTGAACCCTTTTCCATTTTCTGATGAGCAGTAGTATTCATTAAGCTCTGCATCTATTATGATAGTCAGTCCAAGATTTGTCCCTGCACCTCTGGCTCTTCTAGGCAAGTTGTCCCTCAGAGTATTGGAAGGATAACCCCTCTCTGGTGACCAGTCAATAGAGTCGAATGGAAATGTCACGTTTAAGTCAGACAGATCACGACTGTAAATGTTTATTATAATATTTATATTGTATAATATTTATAGGGTATTAGACATCATACAACTTATACTTATAAAAATTCTACATCATTCTCTGGAATTTTAAATTTTAATGAAGCAGTAAAATATAAAAAAAGGCAATTTTCCAAACATAAGCATCTTGTTTAGCAAGGGCATTTTGTTTAATTTGTGTTTTTTAAACAACTTAAATATAAGCTTAGAGTTTATTACAAATTGGGTTTAAGAAACAGGAGTCCTTAAAAATGTGAAGAGCTTTCTATTTGTCTTAAATGTTTAAGCAGGCTTATGGAGGTTGTAGTTGGACTGAAGAGATGACAAAGTAATTTGTCTCTTAAAGTGCTGGAGAAATGTGTCAGTGTTTCAGCCAGGATCAGAAAAATAAAATACTCCAAATTTGTTGGGTAATTATTTTATTATTGCCAATGTTTTGACTTAACTTGTAAGTCATCATCAGGGCGATATTGTTGTATGGAGAGATCTCTGAGGGAGTTTATTGTCACATCTCGGAGTGCAAAACTAAACTAATTTAGCTAACTAAACTAGTTCTGTACTCTGAGATGTGACCATAAACCTCCCTCAGAGATCTCTCCATATAACACAATCGCCCGGACGATGACTTACAAGTTAAGTCGAAAAATTGGCAATAATAAAATAATTACCCTACAAATTTGGAGTATTTTATTTTTCTGATCCTAGCTGAAACCCTGACAAATTTCACCTGTATAATACTCTATGGCATCTTCAACTTTTGTCTCTATACATTGTTATTACCAATGTATAAACACTCTCCAATGTATAAACTGTCTCTATAACAGTGTTAATACCAATGTGAAAGTTTATATTAAGATAATATGTGATATTGTATCGTAATATATTAAAGATGCAGATTATGGAATTAGTTTTTCTGTGAAACTACTGGTACAATTAGTAAAAGCTTTAATTTAATTATTTATTATAAATTAGTCAAAAATTATTGAAAATTAATTTTATATAACTAAATTTGTATTTGTTTATTTTTCACAACTATAGTTTGCTAGTTCAATTATGTATTATAATTAACTTACGGATTATTGAAAATTAAGTCTCTATTGAGTCTGTTGAATACACAACACATTCCTTCATCTGTTAGACTCGGGTTAAATATATCATTGCAGTTCATTGTATCACCATGCCATACACAAGTCACCAACAGCTCATGACATGGTTGAGTCACCTATAATTTAATTTGAAACTTATATTAAAAAAAATTATACATAGCTTAATTAAATTATCTTACTGCTCTTTATGAATACTTACTCTAACCATAAATTTTTTTATGTATTCCCAATCTGCTGATAAGTTATGATCCATGTCTTGAGGCTCTACATTTGAATCACAGAAATCATATATTAGTTTCTGATCTAAATCAGCATTTGGGTCAGTCCTGTTAAAAAAATTAAATGTTTAGAAAAACAATTGAATATTTATTTATTAATAAAATTAAAATTTAAAACAATTAGTTTTGATTTTAAGTAAAAAGAAAAGGACTAAATTTTTGAATAACTGAATTTTAAATAATATATGAAAAGACCTTAAGATTTAAATTTTACTTTTCTGCATTTTGAGATTCAGTTCCTCAATTAAGAGTTATAGTTCTCTAAATTTTTAGGGCATGGTCAGACCATTCTCTAAATTACATTTTTTTTAAGTATAATATTTCATGTCAACATAAATATTTGCAATTTCCCCATTTTGGATTATGAGTAGTAAACTAATTAAATAACCATGCTTATTTAATTAAAAATTTGTATTCTTTTTTTTTTCTTTTTGTTAAACGTCATCACTTTAGAACTCATTCATGTCCAATTGCTGAAAATTGGATACTTAACTTGTCTTGAATTTATATTTATATTTCCACTCTTCTATGGATTAATGACACTGCCAAAAATATACATTAATACAATTTATTTATTTTTACAGTAAATAAAACAGTATTCTGTTTGTACATCTATAAATCCATGTAATTTGACCTATTTTAAATTTTGCACAAATTCTCTATTTGTGGGATGGATAATACAAAGTAAAACTTGCTCCGTTATTGATTTGTTCATTGGTTAATACTCAATTTATAATAATTTATTATTAAAGTTTTGAACTCTAAGCATGACATTAGTCTTTCAGTGTAGTACCACCATTACTCAATGAATCACCCAGTAGTTCATTATTTATAAATGGGGCCAGATGGTTCATTGGTTATGACACTTGTCTCCTGAGCCTAAGGTTGTCTTATTTACTATATTGGATATCATTCTTTGTTGAAATGGAAAGATCTGGTGGGCAGAAGATCAGTGTGCTAACATTCCTCTAGTTGCAATTAACTAGTTCTGATCTGGCTTACAAATAAGTACATTTAGCAGTGTTGATCTATATACACACACACATATATATCACACTCACTTCTTGCTTACTAGGTGATTCCAGGCATTCTTCCTCAACTGCATCCTCAATCACCTACAAAATTGACTATGAATTCTAATAGCAAATTATACCCGCCACCTTCTATGAGTGTTCCATGCTTCTTACTCAAACACAGGAATAACTGTGTGTTAATTCTTATTTATTTAACTTTTAATGAGTAATTGATTGGAGCTAATTAAGAATAAATGGTAGTGTAATGAGTTAGGAGTGGGATAAATGTTTATTTTTAGTGTTAATGTTTTCTCTTATATTTTGGGGAACCACAAGTATTCATGCAAACAAGCCTACACAATTTTTATGAGCATGTCAGGCCTAAAAATGTTATTATCTGTGGCAACTCAGTATAGACAGCTAGTTAAATTAAAATATTAAGTTTTGTAGAAAAATATTCTTCAAATTTATTATGTGACATAAAGAAAGAAAAATTGGATTCTTAACAATTTTAGTAAATTTTCCACTAGGTTTCTATTCATCTCCCCTCTCCCACTCTTTGAAGCCAAATCTATTTTTTCTCATTACCTAAAGGCTCAGTTACTTAAAGGTAAAAACACAAGATTATCACATCTTTTTAATTACAATGTGAGACTATTTTTCTAAATAAAATGATAGAAACATTTTAATTGTATAATTGCTTGAGTTATTAAATCATTAAAACATATTTAAAGTTATTATTCCTATCAATAGGACGTACTCATTTAAGATTCTTTGTGCTTCGGTTCGTCTTAAATGGTTCATATTGCAAACTGTTATAGCTGGGAAAGGAAAGTCATTTATTGTGGATGATTGCGGAGAAAGTGACATTATCACTGGCATGACATCAAATTTGATAAATAAATTAGATATAAAATATGCTGATGATGCCACTGCTAGAAGAAATGCAATAATCCAAAATATTCTGAAACAAAAATAAACAAAACTGTATTATTAATAGTTATTGAAATATTCAGAAAAGTAGTATAATAGAATAGTAAAAAGAATGTTCTATTCAAAGGGGTGTATAAAAAAAAAAAAAAAAAACCAAATACTTTTACGAATTTATCTTGGATAAAAAATAATCAGTCCATTGTTATCTACCGTCATTAGCCATCTGCTATTTAATTGCTCTATCCCATAGTGGTACCATTCCTTGGGATGACTATCAAATAACTCTTGGTCCACAATTTCATCTTCCTCAAAATTATCAAATTTTATTCCTTGAAGAAAAGGGGCTGTGGATCAGAACAAGTAGTAATCCTATGGTACGAGCTCGGGACTACATGGTTGATGAAGCAGGAGTTCTAACCATGAAGTTTTTCTTCTAAATTTTCTTTGGCTTGATGGGAAGTTTGAGGGCGAGCATTATCTTGTTGAAATAAAACTCCTTTTCGGTTGAGAAGGATAACTCTGATAACGTTGCTTACAATATTCCCAGTTGTTCACAGTAGACTTCAGAATAAGCAACCATAAGAAACAAATTTGTGATGAACAACACCATCTAAATTCCAAAAACACAAAGCATATTTTTTTCAAATTGCCCCCTTGCAGCAACCAGAAAAGCTGTTTAACCATGATTTAGCCATTCTTATGGGTATTCGAATTTCATTTTTTATTCTATTCCCTTGCATTTATTATATTGTAATTTAGTATTCGTTAAGCTTGTATTTTTTATTCTCAGGACAATATTTTAAAAATGAATAAAAGGATGTAGTAGGATACAGGATATTTTCATTTGAAAATATTTGTCTATCACTAAATTCCAATTTTCAAAACTAAAAATTTATTTGAAAGTTTAGAATAAAATCTATAAGTCTGTTAAAGCCCGTATTCAACAAGAGTAAAATTCTTTAAATTACAGTCAAATTAAAATTGTAATGCTTGATATAGCCTTCTGTTTTTTTTATTTTAGTTTATAATAAGTAAATAAATCAAAATTATATTAAACACTTACTTTGTCCTATGCATTTTTTTTAACCTCATAACAGCATAACTAATTAATTTCTGTCTCCAGCTTAAACACATTATCCACTTTAACACTTAAAAATAAGAAGGAATTTGCTTTCATTATTGAAAAAACTGTGTACGCGTACAGACAAAAAGAAAAAACATGCGTGCGTGTGTGTGTGTGTGTGTGTGTGTGTGTGTGTGTGTGTGTGTGTGTGTGTGTGTGTGTNCAACCAGAAAAGCTGTTTAACCATGATTTAGCCATTCTTATGGGTATTCGAATTTCATTTTTTATTCTATTCCCTTGCATTTATTATATTGTAATTTAGTATAATTTTTTAATATTGTATCTGTTATTAACTCCCACCATGCCAACTTTCAATGGAGTTTGAGAATTTAACAACTCTCACGTTATAAAAGTGCCTAAAACTTTCACAAGAGTATTAGAATGCTGCATTAAATATTTTTTGTTTTAAGGAAGAGTGAAAATCAATTAAATTTTTTATAGCAATCCCCAACTCTCCCTTCCCCCCCCCCTCTCTCTCTCTCTCTCTCTCTCTCTCTCTGCACTCATACACACACACACACACATACATATACATTCATTTATGAGAAGAATAAAGATCCTCAGAATTCAAAACATTTTTATTAATTTACATATTATAACATATACTCAATACTGTACTCACATACCCTTATTCCTTTTCTGTTATTTGTAATCCTTTATTTTGAATGAGTGAAAGAACCTTATGATTTACATATAATTTTGTTATATTTCTTAATTATTAATACTGAGTTTCATAAGAAAGGATAATTCAATATTTTATCTTTTCTAGAACACGCATTAATGGAGATCATTCTATTATCCATTATGAATAGCACTCATAGCACGCATAGTTTATCTTTTTTTTCTCTTTCTTTTAACGGGATGTCAATCTTTGGTCATTAACATGCCCCGAGCACCAGGGGACTGCCTCTTCAATAGACGCTAGCTTGGCTTGTAATAGTTTTGAAATGAACTTGAAATAGCTGAGCTAGCACTTATAAAATAAATTTTGTTTTAAACTAATTAGTTTACTGTAAAAACTTTATTGTTATTAGTGTGATAAACTTAATTAATCTTGAGTTAAAGAATTGAACTATTGAAATTAAATGCCAAAATTATATAAAAATTGGATGAAGATAAAGGTAGTTGAGGTGTTTAAAAAAATGGGTCCCCTGGATCAACAACTTGCTATAACAAAAGCTCTAGAAGCCTATTTAAGCACTAAAACTGAATGTTACTTTTATTTACAATACAGTAGCTTTCTCGTATTGTAATTGATTTTAATAAAAAGATTGATTTTATATTTGTTTTCAAATTATTTGTGTGGTCCTTTGAACTTATTTGTTGTGCTGTGTTCTTTATAGTTTAGGTGCGTAGAAATATTTCTATGAAAGACTTTTTTGAGTCAGTGAAATTAAAAATAAAAACATTCTTCGGTATTATAAGAAACTGTATTGCTTTTGGATGAGATAGGAGGAAGGCCCTTCAGTTTAGGATATGTCTATATCCATCAGTCTTTTACAGAAGTATTTTTTTTTTTCTCGATTACTCATTAATCAAGATTAATATATTACATTTGAGACTAGAACAATAATAGCATCTATGTTGCCATGTAAATTTCATTTAACTTTGTGCAGAAAGAACTTAAGAGAATGGCCTGTTCAATATTGATTTCTGGCTCATCGATTGATCAATTAAAGCTTTTATTTCACATATTTATTAAAAGAAGAGTGAGTTTCTATATGAATTGTAATGATGTTAATGTTGAAGAAGGAGTTCTATTTTTATAAGATTTTTTTTTTTTTTTTTCGCCTTTAGCTCATTTAGTATTTATCTAAATAATAGATAATGAGATATTATCTAAGTAAAAGATAATGAGATATTTGTATCAATTTCAATTCAACTAGTGAGTTTTTAAAACACATTGTAAATATCACCATTATTTGAATTTATGGTCTCCCGATCTGATTTTAATAAGTGGTCCTGATGACTTCTAATACTTTCTGTACCATTGATATATAGATCCCCCCCCCCTCCCAAAAACAAAAAACAACTGAATCTTCCTTGAAAAAAGAGGTATTTCTCTAAGACTGTGTATAGTTTTCATATCTTTAGACAAGAGTAATTAACTTTATCAGTCAGAGAGTCATATTAGGAGTTGAGTGAAGAAGACCGCCACGAACTGACGCTATACCTCTCCAAGGGGTATAGTCCAGGGTCGCCGATGTACCTCAGCCCGTGAATGGAGGAGAACTGCGAGTACTCGAGCAGTCTGGAGAGGATCTGTCCCGACAGGAACTTCCTGAGCCTGGTGCGAGTGGGAGGAGGACTCCAGGCCTCCTGCCTCTGCCGTCCCCAGTCCATCACTGGCCGCCCATGCCTGCCCTTCCTCTGCATCCTATGTCCGCCGCGGCTAATGCGATATCTCCCCTCCAGACATCGATCTCCCCGTCCATCAACATTTGTCAAAATATTGCTTGTTTTCCATTTGTTTTATACAGGCCATCATCCCCTAAGTAATTATTGGGAGAGCTCTCGGCCCTTTCTTCTTATTACTTACTTTGTAGTAGTTAGTATATTGGTCTCTCATTATTGAAATTTTATGCCCATACAATTAGCGCTGAAAACAAATTACTTATACGCACTATAATTAGTAGAATTAATTGAAGTCCCTCACCCGACACTGCTAGCTCTTTCTGGAAATAACTTGGAAAATAAATGTGTTAGGTCATATCAAAATCTGCTTTTTGATAATCATGTTTCGATTCTTTAACTGTCATCGAGGAGAAATAGGAACTCGTGGCAATATTGCGAAGGCGGTAAACCTAGTATTTTTTTTTTTTTTTTTATGTATATAATATCGGGGAAAAATTACTTTTCCTTTGGTATTCTTTGCAAAATCAAATGTTAAGAACTAGATGTCACAAGCTTAGGCTGATGGGCTGAAAAAAGTATATACTTATTTTACAAACATGTTCAATGTTTCTTTGGTATTTCGGAAAAGCTAGCGTTGTAAAAAAAAAAAATAGAAATTTCCGTTTATATATTTATAAACTTCCAGTTTTTAATGATCTTAATCAGTATCTTACCAAGCAGAGTTCAGTAATGTTAGGGGAGGTCTTGGAAGAATTAGCAGATAACAGAGGAGACCGATAACAAATATTAAGGTTCTAGTTTAAGATGTAGTTTAAAAATGAGATTTACTAGTGAAATAGTTGACATTGTTATGATTGTTGGCGAGTGCCCTGGTAAAGTGGGATTTATACCTCGGGACTGCTGGGCTTTATGATCAGCGCTTTCCAGACAAAGCACGCCAAAGAAATTTTTGTTACAAAAGGATGCATAAAGAAATAGGTGGGGACATTATTAGAAGAGTAAGGTCAAATTCACATTTCAGTATTCGGAAGAAAGCAAGAGGAACTGGATTCACAGAAGGAACCGTTTACAAGGTCCTGAAGCAAGGAAGATACCATCCTTACCTTATTTATCTCCACCAAGCTTCATCCGGACATGACAGGATGCGTAGGCAGGAGTTCTGGAATTGAAGTGAAGAGATGATCGGGGCATTTATTCAGATCTGTACTCTTTTCATATGATTCTACATTTTGTGAGTGATGGACATAGTTGCCACTACTGATCTAAAGTCAACCTCCATTGGATCCGCCAGGTAGAGAGACATCATACAGAATAGAATACTTGACTGTTGGGCTACTCAATGGAGCCGAGTGATTCATCGAAGAGCAACTTCTTGAAGGTGTACCTCTTCACACAAGACTTCACATGTGATTCCAGCAAGACGGAAGTCTTGCACGCACTATTCAGAGCAAGGAAGAAGATCTGTTAGCAGGATGTTTAACGACAGGTGGATCTGCCGGAATGGACCGATTTATTGGCTAGCAAGGCCTCCCCATCTGGCGCCGCTAGGTATTAAAGATGGATGGGCTACCCATCTACTAGGCCAGATCAGATGAGGGGAAGAATATGGGAAGCGTGCAGATATATTCCTCGAGTTCTGATGCAGAGACCAGTAGATAACCTCCATTCGAGAATGCAGATGAGATTGCGGACCATAGGTGACATCTTCAATGAAGAGCAAACTGAGTAACTTCACTTTTAAGAGCCTAATGGATACTTTTTTTCTCTTGTTTCATACATGTTATTTCTCTTTGCTTTTTCTCATTATGTTTATTTATTGTGTTCTTATTTACAATGACTCGAATTCCTGTTACTTTTGTACAGTTAACAAAATACACTATTAAAAAAAATATAAACATTTTCAGCCCATCAGCCTAAGCTTGTGAACATATAAAGCTCTTAACATTTGTTTTTGCAAAGAATACCCATGGAAAAACCAATTATTCCCCGTTATCATAAAAAACAAAAACAAAAAAACTTGCCTTACCTCCTTGGCAATAAATATATAAATATGTAAGTAGAAATGTAAAAAATTACCTGTGACTTTTCGTTAATAAGTTTAAAAATCTAAATGTGATCTTCCAAATTACAGATTTTGAAATGACTTGGCATTGATTTCTTTTTAATATTATCCAACTGCGGGTTTCGGTTTATTTTATATTATAACTTTTTATGCTCTTTATAACTGGGTATATGAAAATGTAGATCATCTGCAAACCACTACTTTTGGTCACACTTTCTGAAATAAGAGGTTACGGACTACCAATATTTCCTCTTGCATTTTGCACTCAGATCAACCATTTGAGCAGAAAATATATTAGAACCGTCTTAAAAAGAACACCGTTAGATATTTATCTGTTCGCGCTCTGGTGTATGCAATTTTCCAAATAATGAAACCATATTCGATGTATGAGCTTTTTTTTTTTTTTTATTAAACAGTTGAATGAGTTTGTTAATCATAGAAATCAGTGAATGAGAGGGGGAGGGGGAGGTAGAAGTAAAAATCTTATCCTAATTCTTATCTATTGTTTTAGCAGTTTTCCGTTGGCTTATCAAGCTATTCACGTTGGTACCATGACGCAACTTATGAACAATAGCTTATTGTAAAGTTCTGCTTGTATTTGACTGTTTATGGACATCCCCCAACGTCCGTGATTAAGGCTTTCGATCTATGAAGCGGACACCGATAATAGCTCCGTTTAACATGGAATTCATCCATATTTAATGCAAAAGGTTAATCGGGTTTCAGGAATTCGTGAGAACGTCAATCGACTAGACATAATCACCAATATAAATTACAGGCGTTACAATTTCGTTGGAGCAACTTTTATTTTCATTGTTTAGAAGCCAACTTATATTAGAATAACAGTTATTAGCGAAAGTTATTAAGTGCTATGTACAAATCTGTAGTGTTCTCATGATTTAGCTGATTGTGCGCCCATTTTGAGTCCTTAACAAGGATTTAGTTCAAAACAAATATGTCCTACTTAAAAATAATTCACTTGGCCTGGCTTCCGATAAATTATTTTCTTCTCTAGCTTTAAATATCAGTCCAAAATATTTTTGTAACAAAATTATAAATAAGTATAATTATTTGCTTGGCTAAGCATAATTGAGGCGTTCCCGTTGAAAAGGAGGTAAGTGCTAACATCAACAGTTACTGTTGATGTTAGCACTTACCTCCTTCTCAAAGCCAAAACTGGTTGCGGTACCCCGAGTGCCATCTGTTGGAATTTTTTGGAGCCAAACCAGGACAGTTAGGAACTTACCTCTTTTTCAGGGAAATTGGCCTTGGAGCATAGATTCTTTTCTGTGAAAAAACTAATATTGCTATTTTTTGACACTTACCTCCTTTTCAACGGGAACGCCTCAATTATTAATTGTTAAACCCGTGTTGTGTATCTTGAATATGATTAGGGCTTATATTGTTTCTTTCTCTATAAACTATACGGACGGAATATATTTATTTACGCTTAATGAATTATTCTTAATTTTAACAGATTTCTCCTAAGCAAATCACGTTGATAGCATGACGTGGTTCATTGAAAAAGAGTAAACAAAATTTAAGATGAAAAGTTTTTATTAGATCTTCACCAATTTTAAACAAAGCTAAAACTCCGTTTCGTCCAAAATAATTATATTTATTAAAATAAGTTATATACTCACTCATACACACACAAGGGCGTGTGTGTACTAACATTGTGTATTAGTTTGCTATCTGGCGTCTATAATTTTTAAAATAGAGAAGCCAAATTTATTATTCATGTTTCTGTCCGCAATCCTGGGATAAATTCGTTAATGGCTGGCAAAATCTCAAATAGTTATCGTTATTCCTTGTTATAAAATTAACGATAAATTTTATTAAATCTAAAAGGTGTACATTCTAATTTAATATGAAGGGAGATTTATAGGACTTAACTGAGCTTATTGAATAGTTATTCCCTTCATTACAATAGAGAAAAATAATTCGGATTTTATACTTCTTTGCCAAAATTGTTTTCTTTATTGGTTATTGGCTGAAATTCAATGTGGGTGGGGTTTGAGGATAAGCGACAATATCTCCTGTTAGCAGGTTTCCAACAAGGAAATCAAGCTATTCACGTTAGTACCATAACGCGACTTTTGAATACACAGGTTGCGATATATATTAATCAAGAACAGGTGGGATAGAGAGTGCAGAGCACACACAAAAAGAAAAAATCACTAGGAGCAAAATTAAATCATTATCGCCCTTCGTCGGCGAGAAATCTACCCGAAATTGTATACTCCTTGTGATTTTTTTCTTTTTGAGTGTGCTCTGCACTCTCTATCTCACCTGTTCTTGATTACTATACACTTTTAAGAGCCTAATGGATACTTTTTTTCTCTTGTTTCATACATGTTATTTCTCTTTGCTTTTTCTCATTATGTTTATTTATTGTGTTCTTATTTACAATGACTCGAATTCCTGTTACTTTTGTACAGTTAACAAAATACACTATTAAAAAAAATATAAACATTTTCAGCCCATCAGCCTAAGCTTGTGAACATATAAAGCTCTTAACATTTGTTTTTGCAAAGAATACCCATGGAAAAACCAATTATTCCCCGTTATCATAAAAAACAAAAACAAAAAAACTTGCCTTACCTCCTTGGCAATAAATATATAAATATGTAAGTAGAAATGTAAAAAATTACCTGTGACTTTTCGTTAATAAGTTTAAAAATCTAAATGTGATCTTCCAAATTACAGATTTTGAAATGACTTGGCATTGATTTCTTTTTAATATTATCCAACTGCGGGTTTCGGTTTATTTTATATTATAACTTTTTATGCTCTTTATAACTGGGTATATGAAAATGTAGATCATCTGCAAACCACTACTTTTGGTCACACTTTCTGAAATAAGAGGTTACGGACTACCAATATTTCCTCTTGCATTTTGCACTCAGATCAACCATTTGAGCAGAAAATATATTAGAACCGTCTTAAAAAGAACACCGTTAGATATTTATCTGTTCGCGCTTTCCAAATAATGAAACCATATTCGATGTATGAGCTTTTTTTTTTTTTTATTAAACAGTTGAATGAGTTTGTTAATCATAGAAATCAGTGAATGAGAGGGGGAGGGGGAGGTAGAAGTAAAAATCTTATCCTAATTCTTATCTATTGTTTTAGCAGTTTTCCGTTGGCTTATCAAGCTATTCACGTTGGTACCATGACGCAACTTTTGAACAATAGCTTATTGTAAAGTTCTGCTTGTATTTGACTGTTTATGGACATCCCCCAACGTCCGTGATTAAGGCTTTCGATCTATGAAGCGGACACCGATAATAGCTCCGTTTAACATGGAATTCATCCATATTTAATGCAAAAGGTTAATCGGGTTTCAGGAATTCGTGAGAACGTCAATCGACTAGACATAATCACCAATATAAATTACAGGCGTTACAATTTCGTTGGAGCAACTTTTATTTTCATTGTTTAGAAGCCAACTTATATTAGAATAACAGTTATTAGCGAAAGTTATTAAGTGCTATGTACAAATCTGTAGTGTTCTCATGATTTAGCTGATTGTGCACCCATTTTGAGTCCTTAACAAGGATTTAGTTCAAAACAAATATGTCCTACTTAAAAATAATTCACTTGGCCTGGCTTCCGATAAATTATTTTCTTCTCTAGCTT
>KZ807058.1:417273-428904 GCA_000696205.2 Oncopeltus fasciatus
CGAGTGAGACCCCCCCCCCCCCTCCACCTTCATGGGGAACATACTTAATTCTCAAACAATAAATGCAAGTGAGTAGAATAGAAATATAATTGTTTCAGCCAGGACTCGAACCTGGATCTCCTACTTTCCGGGCCGGCGTCCTAGCCATTTGCAACACCGAGACTAAACAGATTAGATTGCACGTCATGGCTGAAACAGTTACATTTTCTATTCTATTCCCTTGCATTTATTGTTTAAAAATAATGTGGGATTAAATACCACAACAAAAATAATATTTATACTTAATTCTCTTTCTTTCTCTTGTAATTATGTATAAAAAATGTAAGCAATTTATCCTATTATTCACGGCACATATTCTAGATACAGTCTGAGTTAGTGATGATTTTGCCAATGATTTTCCACTAACTTTAAGATGTAAGGCATGATCGCTATAGACATAATTCCTTCCACTCAAAACATATAGATAAATAGATAAAGTAAAGCCATGTTATTTCTTCATTTATTTTACTCACTTTCTCATATTCATCACATTTCATGTTCTGTTTGTAATTCCTTTGACTAAAAAAGTTTTAGAGATCTATCAGAATTACCTTTTTGGTTAGTAGTTTTGTTTTTTTTTAATAGTAGTTATTACAGGGAAAGCTAACTTATTTGGTATATCCTTTACTTCTCGGAGAGTAACAGTCGTCAAATTTAAAGCAGAAGGCTGTTCAAGGAAAGTGAAGAGTTTCAAGATGGCCTTAGAGAAAAGTGGACATAAAATCAGCCTGCCTTCAAAATTCATAGTCTTTATTTTAATAACACCTGTAATTATTCTTTACACTGTAACAACTATGTTTACGCATGATGAGACGAATCGGCAACCATAAACATGACATTGAAAATAATAAAACCACCACAGCCCTTTCAAAACGAGTGTAGAGTTTAATTTGTACAGTTACTACTGACAAACACACTTACGTCTTTGATAAATTCACACTTCTTGCGACTGAACCCAACCTTGAGAAACGACTTTTAGCCGAGTCTATTCTTATACATTAAGAACATAACCCCATTAATGACAAAACAGTAATATTTTTCACATCTTAAAACAAAAATCATAATAAAACCACCCCATAACTTTTTCCCCCTCCCACTTTCCTACAGCGATATGTCCTGAATAATCTAAAGGGTTATTATCACTACCAATGAATATAGAACTATCATATCTTCTACTATACGTCTTCATTGGTTTCTGCAAACCATCCTCCATTGGCGAGCGCTTTCGGACATCGCCCATCTTCTTGGCCGAATACATGTGTTCACTGTCACTGTCTGTATTCAACTGCAAACCATCTTCTGAAATACATTGAATACAGACAGTGACAGCAAACACAAGCATTCGGCCAAGAAGATGGACAACGTCCGAAAGCGCTCGCCAACAGAAGATGGTTTGCAGAAACCAATGAAGACGGATAATAGAAGGTATATGTCCTGAACCTTAAGCCTTTTAAACCGTCTAATCCGTTCCCCACTCCTACGTCTGTTTCCCGAGACATGTTTCTATATTATTTTGTATTTTTCTCTTTCATATTCAGTCCTAATGAAGGCATTGGCTAAAATAAAAACTATTTTGGTTACACTACCATGGCCGAATTCCCTATCTCTCAATCCTCTCTTCATTCATTCTTAAGAGTATTTTTCAATATAGTACTGTAACTTAGCAAGAGCTACTTTGACATTTTTTCGCCATCTTTCTACAGCTGTGTAAATGTCTTTGTAGACAAATTCTAAAAATTTTCAAACTGGAAATGAAGTTTCAGATCTACAATTTCTATATGAAATACTTAATTACCTGTAATTTTTGTTTCAGGTTACAAAGCTTTCAAATGAACCATTTGACACAGTATTTTTGGGCCCCAAAACTTAGTCATTTTCAAAAGGTTCCTTACTTTCTATGGTTTATGAACTTCAGTTTAAAAATTCCTCTAGTCTCAAGGTTAGTTAAAGTAAGATATTTTATTTCTTTATATAAGCTACGTATCTATTTTAGGATTCTATTATATGAATGCATGATAATGATTGTCTGAATATTTTTTATATTTTAATTTATATAATATTACTTATTAGATCAATTAAAACATAAGTCAAATTCAATGAAAGGTTATTGAAAAATATATCTCCTTAAAATCACAATAATCATTTGATATAGCTCAGTGTATTCATTGCCTATAACCTGTCCTTGAATACGTCACTATAACAGGGTTAAATCCCTCAAATTTTATTATTATTATTTTTTTTTTATAGTACATAGTTATATTGTTACTTCATCACAAAATTGTGAATGAGGACTCCCGGCCCCTTTTGAAAGGAAAAACCTTTCAGAGTAGGAAGGGTGGATCACTAGGGATGAAAAAATGAAAGAAACCAGTCCGTCACATTGAAACTAAGCGAATTTCTCAATTTTGCAGCTGATGATTATTTTGTATTTGAACTTGACATCTCTTATAATCCTCTACGCATATGGAGAATATATTTTATCATTTAACAAAACTGTGTTGAGTTTCATAGCATTAAAAAAAGTATTTCGCCCACTGCTGGTAAAAATAAGATTATTTGTTATTAGATGATTTTAGTTGGTAGTTCCAAAAAAAGAAAAAAAAAATACAAATTTAAAAAAAGTGTATTTTTTTTATAAAAGATTATCTGCCAAAGTTTCGGCTTACATAGTAAGCCATCTTCAGGGCTGTAGAAATACAATGTCATGAGAATACAATAATACTTGACAATATTATAATATAGAATTGCCATATTGTAATGTGATATCAAAAGTATGAATGTAGAAAGCTATGTAAGAGAATTTAAAAACAAATAATCCCCTCCGCCCCATTGTCTCCAACATAAACTCTTCCGCATCTAAGATCAATAAATTTCTTCTTCCATCCTTACAGATTCTTAGCCGACAAAACCAATATGACTTTAAAAAACTCATTTGTCCTTAAAACACAGCTGGAATCTTTAATTATATCTAAAGGATACATTCTTTGCTTCTTAGGCGCCGAATCCCTCTTCACTAACATACCTATAGACAAATCCCTCCAAATTATTGATAAGCATTGGAATACAATCCGAGACCATACTACACTATCCCGGTCGACATACTTTGAGTCCCTTTCCCTTTACTGAACGTCCGGCTATCTCCTTTACCAAGGTAAATACTACAACCATATCAACGGCCTGGCTATGGGAAATAACCTTGCTCCCGAGTTCCATTACTCTACATGGAAATAACTTGTTGCACAAAGTACTTAACTTTTCTGGTCGACCAAATTTACGATACAGGTACTACCCCTCTAAACCTCCTATTGTTCAATGTTGCTATATAATGCATATTTCTATTATTACTAAATGAACCTGTGTTGAGTTTTATTATTCTAACCAAATTGTTACTTTGGTTAGAATAAACTTTCTTTAATTGATGAATCATTTCAGGTAATCCCACTCTCTGATTTGTTCGATTGCGCTTTATAACAAAGCTAGTCTTTCAAATTACATTTAAAAGTTATTTACTAAATTTCACGTAAAAAAAAAACAACCATATGAGGTGTTGTGTGCGGAGGCTGAACCAAGGGTAAAAATCCTCATACACTAAATGCCGGGTCTGGTTGTAGTAGTTTATGCAATAATGAATTTCCCAATATTGATTGGGACTTCTGAATTAGCTCACAATAATATTGGAATAGCATAAATGAATATAATGAGTCTATGAATTATTTGCAATTTTAATAAAAAAGGGAGCAAGAAAAATTGTGATGTTTTATAAAATGAAAAGTTCAGAATTTATGGGTTTACAATGAAAATGGTTTATTGGCATTAGTTTAACAAATAAATAAAAAATTGTATTCAAGGGAATTACAAAATAAATTAACTTAATTAAAAATAATAAATCGAATAATTAACTAATAAATAATAAACATAAATAGTTTGTAAAAATTTTGTGAAGAAGATTCTTTGTTGTACGAAGGAGAGAGAGAAGGAATAAATAATAATAGGTCTGACCTGATTGTTAGCCCACGGAACTCAAGACTGTTGAAAATCACAAACTGCGTCGAATCGCAGTGAAAACGTTCCTCGGGTGAGGAAGAAAACGTCGTCGTCTGGTTGAACTGATGAGGCCGGCCGGCAGTCAAAGACAGGTGTTCAGGCAGCGTCGGCCAAAGTACGGCTTCGGTGAGATGTTCGCAGTACGCTAATCGTTGGATTACTAGCGTAATATTGATTAGCACTCTAATATAATGTAATGGTGATTCAAAAAATTAAATAAATTAAATGTCGCTATTTCAGGAGAATAAAATGTTCAATCAGCTTGAAATGTCTCCAATAGGGAAATAGCGAGAATCACAATTACAGTACGGTGCTATCACGTCAAGGGACAAGACTTAACTCACTGCCCTATCAGGTCGAGAGACAAAGCTTAACTCTTTGTGCTATCAGGTAGAGGGACAAAGCTTAACTGATAGGCTTAAGAGTATTAATAGGCTTAACTAATGGTTCGAGTTCCTTCTCTCTCCCGAGTGACCTACCTCTCTCTCTCCTTGTTTATGTTCGTAAAATTATAGTTCAATGAGAAATCAAAATAAAACTGAAACTTATATATATTTACAAATATAATCATAATTAAAAAATGATTTATGGAACTAATACGTATGAAAATGAAATAATATTTAATTTTTCATATTTAAAATAAAAATAATAAAGGGAAGATAATTTCAGGATATAATATAAATGAAAATAAATATAATATATAAAAATAAATGTTGAATGACTTCAACATACCTCCCACCTAAAATAGTAATATTTTACGGTTCCACTTCTGTTGGATTGGGAGCCTATAATTTTCATTAAGGGAGACTCAGCGGGGAGAAACATGGGGTGCTTCGAATCGTAAGGCAATGATACGTTTTCCAGTCTACCGCCCACCCTGAGAACTCTTTCTTTTTCTTCGAAAACCACCAAACTCTTGAAACGGTAAGAGGTAGATTCTCTTCGATCAAAATCAAAATCCTTTTGGTAGAATTCTTGCTGTATTACTCGAACAAGGTACGGTGTAGCAATCTCACTCACTGTCAAGGTACCGGTACGTTTCTCCTTTGTCTTCTTTACATTGTTCACGAAACGAAAAATATATGCTAGTTTGCGAACAAGCGTCATGAATGGTGAAGTAGACTCTATTAAATTGTTGACAAATAGAGCAGATGTTGCAACTGTGGTTGCAAGTGGGAGTGAATTAATTTTGCAATCTGGCAAATTCAAAACAGCTTCCGGAGTTGTTGGAAGAATTAATGGTTCTTTATTGATAAAATCTGGGCCCTTACACCACAATTCGCAATCGGCCAGGCTACTGGCGTGCATACCCCTTGAAGCTACATCAGCTGGGTTTTGGAGAGATGGTACATAATGCCATTGTTGACTCTTACTGTGTGTCAGAATGTAACCAACCCTATTGGCCACAAATGTTTTTAGTCTTTGAGGTGGGACTCGAAGCCAGCTTAAGACGATTGTGAAGTCGGTAAAGAGAAAAATATTCTTGATATTGTTTAAGATACAAAATCCTTCGATTGATCGTAAAAGCTTTGCTAATAATGAGCTAAACACAGCTCCAGTCGGGGAATTGAAACTGTTTTCATAGGGGCCAGTCGTGTCTTGGCAGTTAGTAAAAAAGTGTATCAAACGTCGGAGTTAAAACTTGCAAATATATGTTTGCTGCATAACACTTCTCCGACGCATCACAAAACCCAAATAAGTTAAGCTTTCCCTCGGAAGTGTGAATCCAGCGAGGTATATCAATTTTACTTACCATTCTCGCAGATAACTGTTCAAGCTCTTTAAAATACAAGGTGGTGGTGGATCATCCCAGCCCAATTTTTCTAATCAAAGGCGTTGAATCATATGTTTCGCTAGCAATATCACTGGTGCTAATAATCCCAAAGGATCAAATAAACGAGCTACAGTGGACAGCATCGAGCGTTTAGTAACTTTCATTGAAGATAGTTCAACCTTGTAACGGAAGCAGTCGGTCCTAGGGTGCCAATGAATACCAAGTACCTTGGTGGTAGTATCTTCGGGTTGAAGAGTCGTTCCCCTGCCTCAGGGATTGTATCCATAAACTCTGTTGAGTTACTTGCCCACCTATGTATAGGAAATCCTCCCCTTTTCAACAATTCAATGAGTTGAGCTTTCAGTAGGACTGCTTCTTCCACAGAATTCGCCCCAGTGATGGTATCATCTACATAAATATCGTTTCGAAGTACTGTCAATGCTTCAGGGAAATTCTCTCCCTCATCGTCAGCCAATTGGATCAACACTCTTAATGCTAAATAAGGTGAGGATGCTTGTCCATACGCCAACGTTCGCAGCTCATAAGTCTTTACCGCTTCTTCCTGTGAAAAACGCCAAAGTATATGCAGGTAACTGCGGTGTTCAGGGGCCACTAAAATTTGCCGAAACATTTTAACGATATCAGCACAAATCGCAACTCTAAATGTTCGAAAGTTCAAAATTATCATTGCTAGATCCTTTTGTAGTTTTGGACCTATAAATAAATTTTCATTCAAGGACCCACTAGCTGATTTCGAAGAAGCGTCAAACACAACTCTAATCTTCCGTTCATCGCCGAATCCCTTAAAAACTGCATGATGTGGTGTTACGTAAGTGGAAAGAGCTGTTGTCTTCTCCATGTGCTTCAGTTGAAGATATTCCTCCATAAAATCATTGTAATGCCTTCTGACGCTGGGTTGCTCCAATAGCTTAAGTTCCAGACCACGTAATCTAGCCCATGCTAAAGGTCGGGAATCGGGAAATCGTTTGTAAGGGTCCCGAAGAGGCAAAGCAACCATATATCTTCCATCTGAATCTCGTCTAACAGTAGACTTAAAATATTCTTCACTTTTCAAATCTTCCAGGTGTGGGTGATCAGTCCTTGGAACCTCCTCAACTTCCCAAAAGCTCTTTAGAATTGCCTCTGAAAGAGGAGATTCTATTGTGGATAAACAGGATTGAATAGGGGCAGCCTGAGGAGATGATGGAACACCAATTACAATGTGTCCAAAAATAGTCGGAATAGTTCCAAATTTGTCAGAAATTTTAGTTATCCGATCGGGTGCAATTATCTGCAGAAGAAGATCTGATCCTAGCAAAAAGTCAACAGGTCTCGATTCCCAAAATCTGTCGTCGTCCAGTTTGACACATTCAAATTTATGTATAATGGACGGACACAGGTTCATACTAGGCAAATTGGAGGTCAGCGAGGACATTACAAGAGCTTGTGCTTGTATTTTTTCAGAGTCATTTTGTATTGGTGACAATGTACAATTTATTACGCCTTTAGCTAATGGCAGCTGTGTGAGCCCTACTCCAGAAAGATTTCGCTTCGTAGGCCTCCAAGGTAGTCCCAATTTGCGAGCGCATTGTTCGGAGACAATTGAAAATTGATAACCAGAGTCAATAACTAAACGAATGCGTTGTAAATTTCCTTGCCAATCAGTTACGTTAGCTATTGCTGTGCCTAAAAGAACATTATCAATGCCAATGGTAGTGTTCACAATTCCAGGAGTTGACTCGGGTTCGGAATTTTGTACTACAGAGGTAGAGCCATTATGTTCTTTGACCGCGCCTGACCTTAAATTGGGAATACTATGAAGAAGTGAATGATGTCGTTTTTTTACAATGAACGCAAGTATAGGTGGATGAACAGTTTGTCAAAGCATGTCCTTCTCTTAAACAATTTGGACAAATTCTGTGTTTTCGAACAAACTCCGTTCGTTTGTCAATCGGCATATTCTTGAAGGCGTAGCAGCGAAAAAGTAAATGACCCTTTTTACATTTAGGGCAATCACGATTACTAGGTGAACTATGCTCGGTCCTAGAAGGTGAATGTCTTCCTTCATCAAAGGTTGCTGGGATCCTTGAACCCTTAGGCTGGCAATTAGAGGGTTGTCCTATATGAGGCTGAGTTAATTCGGATAGCTACAAGATCTTACAACGTTGCTGTATGAAGTCTACAAGCGATTTGTAAGTTGGAAACTCGATTCCCTCTTGCTTTTCTTCATACAGTTTCCGATTTTCATAGTCCAGGCAATCCAATGCGAATTGCAATTTCAAATAGTCAGCTTCATCTGGTATATTGAGCTGAGTAAAAGATGTGAAGTTATCGATTACCTTTTTCAGAAATGAGCGCAAATAATGTGGGTTAGAAGAAGATTGACTTGATGGTTTGAACTCCTTGATTTTGTGCAAAAAGGCTGCGGCTAAAATTCGCTTATTATTATAACGGTCTTGAAGTGCTTTCCACGCATTGCTATAATCCGTACCCGTAATCGGAAATGACGAAACTATTCGAAGAGGTTCGCCTGATAGTGATCCCACGAGGTGATGGAATTTTTCAATGGGAGTCAGTGAAACTTCGTCGTGAACGATGGAAATAAAAATATCTCTAAAATGAATCCATTCCGAAAGCTCACCAGTAAATTTCGGAATATTAATTTTCGGCAGCCTATTACGGGCTATCGAAGCTGCTGACAGGTTTTGGGCAAAACTTGTATTTGAGTCTTGCAAGGTCGACGAGGCTGCCGGAAGGGTAGCTGGTCTAGGGTTCATGATATTTTCATAAATGGTATTACATTCATATAAGTATGAGCGTGCTCCCTTCAAATATTTTTCTTCTACAGGAAATTCTTTTTCCTTGTCCATAATTACATAAATTTCGTATAATTTATCCCACGAATGTGAAAAGGTCTGATGTAAACCTGTAAGACACAAATATTTACCTCTAAATGCCGAAAATTTGGTCGTATCCTCCTCTACTTGCTTGGCTGTATCTCGAATGGCCTTGATCTCTCCAAACGTATCCATTAATTTTTTCTTCAAAATTGTAATCTGTTTTTCAATTGGTATTTCCGCCATTTTACTTTAAGTTGGCTATAAAATTAAATTAAGCTTTATAAAAAATAATAAGGGCATAAACCACAAGGACAACAGATCCGGCCCGGAGGACCAATGTTGCGTGCGGAGGCTGAACCAAAGGTAAAAATCCTCATACACTAAATGCCGGGTCTGGTTGTAGTAGTTTATGCAATGAAGAATTTCCCAATATTGATTGTGACTTCTGAATTAGCTCACAATAATATTGGTATAGCATAAATGAATATAATGAGTATATAAATTATTTTCAATTTCAATAAAAAAGGGAGCAAGAAAAATTTTGATGTTTTAAGAAATAAAAGGCGCAGAATTTATAGGTTTACAATGAAATTGGTTTATTGGCACTAGATCAATAAATAAATAAAAAATTGTATTCAAGGGAATTACAAATAAATTACCTTAATATAAAAATAACAAATCGAATAATTAATTAATAAACAATAAACATAAATAGTTTGTACAAATTGTGTGAAGAAGATTCTTTGTTGTACGAAGGAGAGAGAGAAGGAATAAATAATAGGTCTGACCTGATTGTGAGCCCACGGAACACAAGAATGTTGAAATCACACACTGCGTCGAATCCGGGTGAGGAAGAAAAGGTAGTCTGGTTGAACTGATGAGGCCGGCCGGCAGTCAAAGACAGGTGTGCAGGCAGCGTCGGCCTAAGTACGGCTTCGGTGAGATGTTGGCAGTACGATAATCGTTGGATTACTAGCGTAATATTGGTTAGTAATCTAATGTAATGTAATGCTGATTCAAAAAAATTAAACAAGTTAAATGTCGCTACTTCAGGAGAATAAAATGTTCAATCAGCTTGAAGTGTCTCCAATAGGGAAAATAGCGAGAATCAATTACAGTAAGGTGCTATCACGTAGAGGGCCAAAACTTAACTCACTGTGCTATCAGGTCGAGGGACAAAGCTTAACCCTCTGCGCTATCAGGTAGAGGGACAAAGCTTAACTGATAGCTTAAGAGCATTAAAAGGCTTAACTAACGGTTCGAGTTCCTTCTCTCTCCCGGGTGACCTACCTCTCTCTCTCTCCTTGTTTATGTTCGTAAAATTATAGTTCAATGAGAAATCAAAATAAAACTGAAACTTATATATATTTACAAATATAATCATAATTAAAAAATTATTTATGGAACTAATACGTATGAAAATGAAATAATATTTAATTTTTCATATTTAAAATATAAATAATAAAGGGAAGATAATTTTAGGATATAATATAAATGAAAATAAATATAATATATAAAAATAAATGTTGAATGACTTCAACATGAGGTTTCTAGGTAGTTAAGTTGAAAATTCACAGTTCATGTAAATTGTCATTTATAATTGTTAAATTTCGCATTAAAATCCCTAAAATATCAATATATTATCAATAAATAAATCTTTGTCGAATTTCATGATTCTAAACTAAACGTTAGTCTACTACATCGAGAAAAAAAAAAAAAAAGGTTTTTTCAGATTCATTTGGCATTGCAAATACTCTCTCACTCCTATTAGTCCCATTTTGTCCAATAAAAATCTTAGTTTTTCTTTTTTCATTTAATTCCATAAAGAAAACAGATCTTCAGAGCATTGATAGACACACACACATGTATTATGTAAATTTGGATCTTGTCCGATATATGTCACCAAACAAAGACTACCCAGTGATTGCTACTTTTGTTATGTCACAATAAGTCACTGCTCCACACTTATAGCCATCATCCAATGTGGTCCATATACAAACATGGCCCATCGGTTCCCTATTCCCTCATCGCTTATCAATTATCCAGTCACTACCTTATCACTAAATATATTAATGCAAATATAGCTATATAAATCCTTTTTTAATGAGATTCTGGTCCACTTATTCCTATTGTTGAGCATTCTTAGTATCAGAAATAAATTTTGTTCTGGATTCTGTTTTTTTTTTACTACAAAATTCTAGCTTTGTTTTTTAAATTTAGGAAACAAGTTTTGTAAGGATAAACTGTAGTACTTCAGTTTTGAGATGTTAAAGTTATGTAAAAATTTGAGAAATGAATACACTGTATTTTATAAATAATATCTCTCTCTTGTTAGTTTTTCAATTTTGCCTTTAAGTGGATTGTAAAAATTTTGTATTTGATTAGCCGCCTTAAAACAGCATTTCAACTTATTCAGCATAGGATTTCCTAATCTTTTCAGAAAAATATTGCATACCTGAATATTGCGTAAACATATTTTCTACTTTTCTCATTTGATTATTTTAATTTTTTTGAGATAATTTAATTTTTTTAAATATATACCACATTTAAATTATAAAATTTGAGGCAAACATGTTTCTTTTTGAATATTTCAAAAAATTTCTCTTTTTTTTCTTTCTTCATTTTATTGTTCATTTCTAAAGTCCAAGCTTTTTTCCACTACTTTTTTTTATTTTTTATTGTGATTACATTTGATAATAGTATACATAAACAGTTCCAATAACCTGTACATTTTTACACACACACACATGCACGTGCACGTGCTAACACGCATATGTGCAAACACACACACACATGCACATGCATGTGCTAACACACATATGTGCAAACACACACACAGATATTTTAATGTTTATCTTGAATAATTACCTCACTTATTACAAAGGAAAATGTAATAATGAAGAAAAACCTGTACTTTATATATATATATATATG
>KZ807058.1:433903-469644 GCA_000696205.2 Oncopeltus fasciatus
ATGTTCACGTAGGCTTCGTCGGTCGTCAGATGTATTTACCATTTCATCTTCCGGGTTGGACCGAGTCAAATTGTTCTTGTTTGCCGAGCTTTCGCACATCATGTGATGGCTTCTTCAGGGCTGAAAAGAGAATGAGAGTTGTAAAGAGAGATTTATCTAAATCTCTCTTTACAACTCTCATTCTCTTTTCAGCCCTGAAGAAGCCATCACATGATGTGCGAAAGCTCGGCAAAAAAGAACAATTTGACTCGGTCCAACCCGGAAGATGAAATGGTAAAATTGTAATGTGTCAAATGGTTGCAGGTTTATGTCTTGTAATAATTGTTGCTTCACCTTGATAAGGTGAAGTGAATGTGGTGAATATAGTTTGTCAACACTCAATCAGTTACCGATCTTTTGATCTGGAAAATTTATTATAAGATTTGGGATATCAAATGAAATATACTCTAAGGTAGGCTGTTTAAATTTGAGGTTTTTAAGTTGGTTTTGCTATAACATTTAATTATCTAATTTTTTATGTTCAAGCAGGGCAATTTGAATGAAAGTCTTATTTTATGATGAACCAAATTATAATGATTTTGTGATGTTTACTGAATTAAAAGTCTGTGTGTATTATTGTTACACATATGATATTTATATATAATTCAATCTATTTTATTTATTTATTTACTGTGTGTATAAAAAATATTTTTCTATTAAAATTTTTTATTTCAGATGGAAAGGGAAGATGAGGAAGGGCTCTCGGCTCTTGGGAATGATAAGAAAATTATTGATATTGTGGAAATCCTCGATGACGATGATGATGATGATATCATTGAAATCACTTACCAACCACCTCCAGTTGCTCTTAATGAACCAAAGATCAAACAGAAGCGAGCCGAGAGTCCCCCTGTGGAATTCCCTCAGAGTACCGAGAAAAATGTGGAGGAGAAAACCTCAGAGGACTATATTGAAGAAAAAAAGGCACCTGACTTTCTGCCTAAGGAAGAACTGTCTCCAGGCATTCCCATTAAGGAAGAACAGACATCTGACATTCCTTCTGATGACCTTCAGGTAACACAGTTCCCTACAGAAGGACTACTACCTGAGGATGACCCACCTTTAAAAAAAAAACGGGGAAAGAAAAAAAAGTCTTTTGTAGAGGAAGTTTTTAATCCCCTTCCTGAAGAAGCCATCACTGGTTTCTCCCTTGAAGTTGTTGAGGAACTTCAGTGTGCCTATAAGTAAGTAATTTTTTTCAATTATTTGAATATTTTTAAACATACACCATATTAAATTTTAAGATCATTATAATTCTACTACCCAGGCAAGAGTGTAAATAAGGATTTAGTTCAAAATTCCCAAATCTATAAATATAATTTTTAATAATAATAAAAGAGATAATCAATAATTGATCATTAATTAGTAATATAGTGACTACTGAACTATCTATGAAAAATATATATTTTCCACATTAGAAAATGCAGAGTTAGTAACAAGCTGTCTCAGTTTTTTTTTTTAATTTGCCTGCCCAGTGCCTCTCTTCAAAGAGAATAATTACCTATCATTACTGGAAGCAAACAGTTGGTAAAAAAATTTAAGGCTAGTATTCCAAAAATATTAGAATTCTTAGGGGTACTTGACTGGGCTGTATATTGTCTCCCCCCATTATTTAACGTATAATGTGAGGCTATTTTTGAAGCCTTGGAGTAGAAATTGGCAGGGGACACTATAAATAGGCAAATCTTTAAATACAGGAAATACTATTTGAGTAATTTCTTGGTTCTTCCTTTATCAGGTTTCTCCAAAAAGTATTTTGCACTCAAGAAATGCAAGAGAGCCAGGAAAAAATCTTACTTCCTCAGCTAGGACTTGAACCCGGGTCTCCTGCTTTCCATGGCGAGTATGCTGACCATAGTTCGAGTCCCGGTTGAGGTGATAAGATTTTTTTCTGGCTCCCTTGCATTTCTTGTATAAAATTTAAAGTGGGATTAAATGCCATAACTAAAATCATTATTTTAAAAAAGTATTTTGCACAGTTCTGCGTTCTTGCTTTTCCCCATTGTTGTTCCTGAGTCCAGTCTGCTCCATCTCAATGTGATTTGGATGAAGGTCCAGTAGAACTTCTATTGAAGCCCTCAGAAGCTAACTTCATTAACCTGGTTATGAATGAACAGCATTGTCTACTTATTTTTCTAAACTGCAATTTCACCTTGTCATTTTGACCTATCCCAATAATAGCCCTGCATGATTTTTTCTCAAGCTTTTACAATATGCTCATTCTAACTTATTTGAAATCTAAAATTTTCCTTAGTGAGTCTCCCAGGTTGAGGCTTTTCCTGAAGTCTTAGTAGTACTGTACTTACATGAGTTGTATCATATGAATCTAAAAATGAAAATGAAATATCTTTCATTATTCCAATAATTGAACTCTTCCTGTTTGTATTTTTAACAGTAAGATAATATATTTTTATCAATTATATTTATCATTGTTTTCTAGTATTTAACTAATAAATTGTTTATAATTAATTTATTCATAAACATGTTTATTTCACCTGATTAATGCTCTGTCAAAAATTGTAATCATCTCTCACTAAGAGTATTTAACATACAAAAAACATCTCTACATTTTTATAACAATTCAATCAAGAAGACCTTAAATATTGAGAAAAATTAATGAGAGGGAATAGAATAAAAAATCTATCTATCCCAGCCATTACTCAAACCTGGTTCTCCTGCTTGCCTGGGCGGGTATGCTATCCATTTCACTACCGGGACGAGCTAGATAACTTATTAAACTCCCACCACAATAGCGAGGGCCTAACCCACGAGAAAGACTAATACATCGTCTTAAACTCGAAGGAGCTGATATTGTCAAGTTATTTGTCGACTCTCGTCATTTACTTTTTTAATTTTTCTTTATAAATATTTATTTGGTTGTATTTTACTATCCCACATAAATTTTAAACAATTAATGAGAGGGAATAGAATAAAAAAATCTATCTGTTTCAGCCAGGACTCGAACCTGGATCTCCTGCTTGCCGGGCCGGTATGCTATCCATTGCACCACCGTGATGAGCTAGATAACTTATTAAATTCCCACCATAATACTCGCTATAACCCACCTATAGTGGCCTAACCCACGAGAAAGACGAATACATCGTCTTAAACTCGGAGGAGCTGATATTGTCAAGGTCATAGCTCGGTGCAATGGATAGCATACCAGCCCTGTAAGCAGGAGATCTGGGTTCGAGTCCTGGCTGGGACAGATACATTTTTTTATTCTATTCTCTCATTAATTGTTTAAAATTTACGTGGGATAATAAACCACAACCAAATAAATATTCTTAAATATTGAGATGTCCCATATACACAAACTTTATTCCTAAAATTAATGGAAGAACTTATATCTATTTCAACTATAAATAAGGCCTGTTTAAAGTTGTGTATGTTTATATATTTAAAATTGTGATGATCTGACTGAAGTGTAGAGTGACTGAATTTGGAGAGATAGAAGGGGCTAGTAATTGAAAGGTCTTAACACTTGTACTGATCACTGGTTATATTGATCAAATGAGGGGTGTACTGATGATGAGAGAGAGTGAGACCTAGACCTCTCCTCCGATCTCTAAAGTCTGGTTGAGCAAACCTGAGTACCAGGTGTAGTGGCAAAAAATCTCTTATAATAAATATAAGCTTATCCTGAGCCATAGATATTTATTTAAAATGGGATAGCAACCCTAAGTGGATGAAAGGAAGGTAAACATTTATTAAAAAAGAAAAAAAAAAAAAAAAGCTCTTTCTCTCTCTCCCCAAAATATATGATTTATCATATCATTAAAATATTTTCATGGTACTGAAAAAAAGAACAGAGGTCCAAATAAACCCTACTTATAATACACTTCTTGTTTGTTTTTTGCTATATTTTATGGTAATATCTAGTTATATCTTTAATATTTTTATTCCAGAATTCTTCAAACAATCATGAGGATTTCAAATCTCCAACCTTTCCTTGACAAACCTAATGAAAATTTATATGGGCTGTCATCATATTACAGTATTATTAAAAAGCCTATGTGGCTTAATGAAGGTATGCTAGAAAATTCCTTTTTAACCTAAGTATCCTAAAACTTGTGTAATTAAAGATAAAAATATATTTCACAGTTTTATAAACATTAATATTTACTCTAAACGACAAATTACTCATACATAAAATGACTCTTAGAATAGACCAGTCTGATATAAAAATTCTCAATGGATGTCACATTTTCAAATATTAATTCACATATGCAATATAGCATAAATCAAATGTTTCATGGACTTGAAATAAATCACTTTCACCTAGTACTGGCATTTTTAGAAGTCACAGATCATGTTTATTGAAAGTTGAAGAAATAAGTCAATAGTAATGAAAAATAACTATTAACAAACAATAATAAATTAAAAATACATTAATTGGTTACTGTTTGATTGAAAGAGTCTTTCTTCGTAGGAAGTCCATCAGACATGGCTCCTATATTAGATCAATTCTTTCCCCTTCCTTCCTTATTATAGTATAATACCTATTAACAAATTCTTTTTTTAAATTTAAAGAATTATGGTATTGTGAAATGTCTATTACTCCAAAAATTTTCTCTTTTTTGTTTTTTTCTCATTCCTCCATTCATCATGATTTTTACTTTTCTAAATCTATTGTTTGACCAGTTTTTATGGTGTGTTACAACAATACATTTGCCTCTGGTTTATTTTTCAGTCAAGAAAAGAATCTTATCTCATTTTTTTTTTAATTTTATTTATATACTGCATTCTTTCATCATAATATACCCACTAACAATCTTTATGCAGCAGCTCAAATAGTGCAAATTTCCCACCCNCTTCAAAATTGAAAAAAAAAAAAGAAAAGAAAAAAAAAAGTTAATTTAACCTGCAAACCTTTAATTTGGGCAAAATAATTTATTTCTTGATTTTATTTATGATTATGATGTACAACCAATTTATTATTGCCATTTCTCACATTAGGACATTGTGTCAACTGAACTTCATATGTTTAGGCATAAATAATTTTTTTTTCCCCAATTAAAAAAAAATCAATTAATGAGGGAATAGAATTAAAAATTTATTTGTCCCAGCCAGGAATTGAACCTGGATCTCCAGCTTGCTTCCTGGCTGGGACAGATAGATTTTTTATTCTATTCCCTCTCATTAATTGTTTAAAATTTACGTGGGATAAAATACCACCACCAAATAAAATATTCTTAAATATTGAGATGTCCTATATACACAAACTTTATTCCTTAAATTAATGGAAGAACTCATAATATCTATTTTTTTTTTTAATCATTTCAATTTTCTTGAAATGCAAATGTTAAATTTTCTTGAATGAGAGCATGCTATCTCATTCTAATGTATTGCATTCTTTCATTGTTCAATTTTTTTAAAATGAAATATTGCCACTTTGTTTTTTAATGAAAACTGAGATCATTATTGAGTGAAATCACATAGTTGTGGAAAGATTACCTGAAATTTCAAATGCGAGAACAAGAAATTTTTTAATTTGCTGATGTTATACTTAGCTTAGAGTATTGAAACTCACACATTGATTAGATAATTGATAAAATAAATGTTTTATGATTTTACAGTGTAATTTAATTACAACTATAAGTAATTGAATGAGTGAGATTTTATCTCAACCAAAAATTTTGATTTTATGGCCTAGAAGCAGTAATTTGTTTCTCTTATTGAAATTTTGCATATCAGTTTTAAATTTAAAATTAAAGATGGAGTTAGTTAATGAGAAAAATTAGACGAATAGGAGAGGGGGATTTCCTGATATGTCAAAACAAGAAGAAAAAGTTGTTTTACTACAATTAACTAGAACAATGAAACAACATAAATATCCTTTTATTCATAAAAGATGTATTTTACATGGCATAAACCTTTCAAACACAAATATCTATCAACTGCTGATCAGACATTTATCAATCTCTGTTCTCCTCAAAGATAAAGTGGATGAGGTAACAAACATTTTTAATAAGTTTGATCCCGATATAGTACTTACTCTTAAGAAAGAACTTAATAGTTGAATCTCCTTTCTGGATAGTGTGAAACAATAAATGATACTGAGACCTTAATCACAGATTGATATAGCCAGCTTCAAGCCTCAAACAGAATAGTGCATTACTAATCGTTCCATTAAGTGTGCCAGAAGATCAATAGCTATGCAGGATTAATGAAGCTGAGTCTCTTCTCAGACATGCTTAAAGAAAAAAATAAGGGTTTAGTTAAAAATATCCTAATAAAAGAATGGTTCCCAAATAAGTCATTAACAAAATAATAAATTACTACATATTATGAGGAAAAGAAAAAAGAGATGAAAATATAAGTGAAATTATCAAAGAAGCACCGTTAATTGTTTTCCTTATTGATTGTACTGCATCACCAAACTGATAATTATCAGCTTTGCCTTAAAAATTGAATCTGTTTGATAACAATGTACAATATTGTAGCCTTTACATGATAAAAATCAGAGGCTACAATATTGTTAGAACTCACTACAAAAACTGGGCATACACTAAATTAAAAATGTAAAATTGTGGGGAATTAGAAAACTGTAAGAAAATATTAATTTTTTTTAAGAAATGCACATTTTATAATTCCATATCTCTTTAAATTTTAAAAAGGTTTTGTAATTTATTAATTATGCATATTACACTATAATAATAGAAAGAAGGGGGAAGAATTGCTCAGGATATACTAATATTGTATAGGTGAGCCATGTCTTAGTTTCCTAAGAATAAGTGTACTTAGCACTAGCAATTCATGTGAGTTTTTATTTTACAGACTTAAATTATTTTATTTTATTTTATTTTTTTACTGTTGTTGACTTATTTATTATTTTTTTAAATGTATTTATGTATTTTGTAAATAATAATGTAATTTATGAAATGAGCTAGTTAAGTGAAAAAATGCTTGAATAGGGTTGTTTCCAAATCCAAGTTTCACACAATTTTTTAATAGTTATAGCTGGGTGCTTTTAAGTTCTTTGTTCTCAATAAGTTGTGAAAAGTTTGGAGATTTCAATGTAAAAAACATATTTTTATTATTGTAACTTTATTTACACACATAAACATGTGCACGTTTGTGTGGCCTGCACATACACAGGTGAATACACACACACATGCATATGCATATGCACAAAAACCTGGACATACACATATATAGTATATTTTAAGTCAGTTGTACAGTTAGTTCTACCTTGAAAAATCTTGATTTATTTATCAAGTTATGTGTGGAAATGTCATGCAGCTTACAAGAGAAATTGAGTGGACTAAAACTTCCTCCCTGGGTCACCAGTAAGTTCTGGAAAGGAAGACGACAAGGAGTTGTGTAGGAGTCAGAAATAGTGGTTAGAAAGTTCGGATTTTATCATGAGATAATAATTAGGGAGAAGAAAAAATGAAATTCGCATTTAAAAAGCAAGCCCGGAAGCCGAGGCCAGTCTAAAGTTTGAGCCTCTTCCAGGAAGATACACAAACAATATTCTTTCCTGTCAAAAGATTCTTCTTTTAGGTGGAAAGTATTCGTAGGAAATGAGAAAGGAGGAGGGATGTACACAGACAATGAAAAAATGAAGGGGATTAGGACAACATTATATGGTTTGAAAACAAATGAGATTTACACAGCAAATAAGGTGACTAGGTATTTCTTCATCTGTTTTGCTCATAAACATCTTGGCAAAAATAGAGAATAGTTTTTGTTGCTCCCCAAAGTGAGTTGTCATCTTTTGTTAGTTACTCAGTGTATTCAGCAAAGGTGCTTAGATTGCTTTCTAAGTTCAGTCTGTGACTATCTTGTGAGATAGTTTAGGCAAGTTCTGCCTTTGTATGAGTGAAACATGTTGCATGAACATTCAACTTTGTATGAACATTTATTTTTATAAGCATCAATATCAGAGTTTAAGAAAAGGAGTGGTGGACTATGAACTTAGGGGTGATTTGGAAGATTGGTAAGGTTGAAGAGGATGTGGTTAAGACTGGATGAAATAAAATAATCGACCATATCTGATTGCTTGGATCTGGAGGTTGGCTAGTGTATAGGTTTGTATGGATTAGAATTTTTCAGCACATGAATAGTACATGATCTTTCTGAAGACATCATTTCTTGAATTTGAGGTGCTATAGCTGAACTGAGTATGCTTAATATTAAAATTAGCAATAAATGAATAAAAATAAAAAAGTGAGGTCTTTGACCATCAAGGAAGGGCTTGAGGTGACGATAAATTGGGGTAGTTAAGGGTGAGAGGAAATTTTGATGGGGTGTTGAGTTAGAGATTCATGATATGATAATTTTGGAAGACTGCAGAGAGTCTTAGCATAGTTCAATGCTCAGAAGAAATTAAACAAATTGAATAATGATTATCCCCGTATTACAACAATATTCAGATGGCTCGGATAATTTAAAAGGGACAATTTCACTCTGTTGGAAGAGAGAAGGAGGGCCGCGAATGGCGATAACAGGAAAACCTTTCTACTTTGAGGAAGATGTTTGATAAAGACTGGCAAAATATAGATCAACAGATAGAGATCTTACACCTTCATGCACCATGATGTAAAGCAAATCTCTTTGTTTGACTTGGTGCTAAAATATGTTGAAATTATTTGATAAGGGACAATTTAAATATATGGATAGCATTGTGACAGGTGATGAAACTTGACTATTCTATAACATGGTTAAGGCTGAAATAAAAGTTTTTGTCTTTGATGTTGAGGATACTCCCATAATTGTAAGAAAATCTTAATCTGTAAAGAAAAAAAAATTATCCTGTGTTTTTCAGATCAAGTGGAATTCTTGTTTTGGATACTGAAGACAGAGATCAAAGTGGTGTTATAAACAGTGCCTTGCTAAAATCTTAAAATTCTTTGAAAATCCTGTAACCAAAGTCAAAAATAAATACAGTATTTATCAAGATTCTTGGCATGGATGGAAGTATGTTCAGGATGGGAACAGCAAATGATTGACTATAATCCTACCTTTTATGTGGGTTCTTGATCATAGTTCATATAATTATCTGTGTGCTTGTAATTATGTTAATGGCGAGTGGCTTCAGTTGGGAGTTGGTGATGTCTTGATCATTTTATTTATTTAACCTTAATTCAATTATTGGGAATATTTTCATTTTCTTTTTTGCTAGTTTTTACATTTTTAATTTTTTTTTTTTTTTTTTAAAGTTTATGTATATGATCAACTATAGAGGAAAGGGAAGACACTATTTGGTAGATATTAAAACTGACTAATGTTTGATATTTTTCTACATGTATTTTATTTCTTATTGTTTTAGTGCAAAGGAAATTATTAAACAGGGAGTACGATGGAATAAAAAGCTTTGTAGCTGATGTAAGACTGATTCTTGAGAATTGTTATAGATTTTGGGGAGCATCTCATAAAATTTCTCGGAAGGCTTTATTTATAGAGCATAAACTGGAGTTAAAATTACTGACTTTTCTGCCTGAGTAAGATATTTTTCCTTGTACTTATGCTGTTTTTGTAAATTACTATTTTTCTTTTTATATTTCATATTTATAAAGTAAAAACTTGTTTTGGATAAAAATATTGTCTTCTGTGAGAGTTGAAGGTTTAGATATTTTTAAATGTCTGGTTCAATAAATTAGTGCTAAACAAAGGCTGAGTCTTTCAGATTGTTCAGGTAAGTAATTATATGCTTAAAAAAAACTTCAATAATTTTAAGGTCATATTTTTATTTTTATTTACTGCTAAATTTTGCTCAAAATCAAATTGAAGAAATATTAAAAAGTAATGCACTACTATACTAATATAATTCCTGAAAATTATATCACTATATTATATCACAATAGTTCCTTTATTTTATATATATGTTTAATTATAAAATATTACTTTGTGGACCTCTTATTCTTTATATATTATTTCTTAGTGGTTATAATGATAGAGAAATGTCCAAAATTAAAAACATTTTGTCCACATATTCCACATTTATCTACTAATTCTAACAACACCCCATTTAAAACATTAGTAAAAATAATTTAATACCCAATTAAGGGTAGTTCTCATTCTAAAGGATTCAAACTTAATTAAATGTAAAAAATATTTTTTGAACTTCTTAATGCCATTTGTTTGTGGTTAATAACACAAAATTATGATTTTTATCAAAGTATTACTTTAATATTCATATTATTATGATGAATATCAAGATATGTATGACTGTTGTAATTTTACTAAATATAGAAATTGAAGTACAAATGGAAATACCATGAAAAACATAGGAACTTCGATGAAAAATCCAGTTTTCAATACATTTCTCAAAAGTAAAAGAGAAATCTTTGGTCGATTGGAATAACCGTGTCAGATTTAGTTCTGAGTAAAGTAGAACTAGTTATGATATATATATATATATATATATAAGATTAGTTATCATGTATGAGATATCTAACATTAGTTATGAGCAAAGTAGTACAGTAAACACTGGGCACCCCACAGTCTGCAACAAATCAAGAATATATTTATTAAAAAGTTATGATCACTTACTATATTTAGCTATAACCAAGGTTTTTTTTAAATATATAAATGGTTATTTAATGACCATGATTTGATATATTTTCTTGATTAAAGGTTTGTTATTTATGTTTTAATGTAAACAAATGGTTTTTATTTATTTATTAAATTTGTGCTAAGTGAGTTTTGAAATTAAATTTAAATGTAAAAAAAAAAAAACTATAGCATTAACAGTGGATTAAATAAAGGTTTAATTTGAGTACTTTTTAATAATTTATAAATCTTAAATTAAGACCTTTTTTATTCTTTCTTAAAACAACTCAACTATTCAGCAGATATAGTAGATATAAGTCGTTTTAGAATAATTTTATTTTTTATAAAGGTGTCATCCCTTGAGAATACTTATCTTTTGAGCATAATGTAAATACTAATGAAATAAGTATTTTTTCTTCCCTGAAACCCATTTTCAGATATAGATGAAGGCGATAGCTTTTCTATTGGATTTGGTATTGCATATAAATATTTTATGTTATATATAAAAATATATCATTCTATATATTTTAACTAAAAAAATATATATTTCTTTCTGTTTAACTACAAGTAATTAAGACCGTATTTGTAAAGTCATTCACACTTATTCCTTTGTCATTAAAATGGAATGTGCCTTAAAAAATAAATAAATAAAGTTTTTAATAAGAACATTTCTTCCAGTGTATTCAAAATGTTTCTTCCAAGGGTTTTAAGAATGCCCTTGCACTTTTTATGACTCAAATCTTCAAATAAATTCTTATTATCATCTGGAATTACTGTAGATGAAAAATTTTTAAAAATTTTATCATTAAACAATATTATCGTTTATACTTTTTTTAAAAAAGTAACCAATAATTTGCATTCATTAAAAAAAATCTCTGTTATTCTTAAGAATTTTTAAGTTTATAAATAAAATAAAGTAGATAAAATAATTCTATGAAACTGTTCAAGATTTATAATTGATTTGTTGATCATGAACTAAATAAAATGATTGTCTTATTAGATAGCTGCAAAATTCATAGTTGAATGAATTGAAGCAAGAAGGTTGCTGTCTCGGATTTTGATGTCAAAAATTTAGTTTAATATAAGCAAATTGTAATTATTTTAGTGAAGGCCTGAATGAAGAATGATTCTCTGTATAGCAAGGGTTGTTGAAATTAAACTTCTTGATTGAATAGAGTGGAAAAAGTAAGGATCCTTAAAGCTATCACTCTTAATTTTCATTGTTATTGGTTCACAAGCCAGATAGTGAAACTGCTTCCAATAATTATTCTTTCAAATTGGATAATTTATGCACCATTGTTGGACTTTATACCATAGATTAATATTAATATTTTTATTTTCTAGATCAATGCAAGAAAAATGTTTAGAACCAGAATTGGAGGACAATGAATTATTTCAAAATGAACAAGATTTGAATCCTCTTGAAGTAGAAGATGAAGAAAATGATCAACACCGGAAATATAATTCTGGAGAATCTATTACTGCTACACTCATTAAAGGTATTATTAATATTTCTAAAAATGTAAACATTTATAAATTGAATTCATTACCCTCCCCATGTTTCATAAATTTAATAAATTTTTTAAAGTTTATAAATGAATAATTTAGGTATTAAACTTCTTAAAAATGATAATAATATACTAAAAGGAACCATGAACAAAATTTCTTATTAATATTAATTTCTCTTGGAAAAGATTCTATCTATTACATGAACTAAAAATCCTTTGTTCTTGATTTAAAGATTTCTAGAGAATAAAGATGTATTTCTAAAGTCATTTGATTTTACATTTATTAGTTGGTACTTTATAACGCCATTCTACTTTTTAGTCATGAATTATGAAAATATTTACTTCCATCAGAAAGCAGTAAAAAAATTGTTTTTGTCATTGAAAATATTTGTTAATATAAACTTTAATAACAATTTTAATGAGATTTTCTCCTCTACACTTCAATTTATTTTACTTATTATTTTATTATTAGATTATTTTTTTTAATAGCTGCAAATATGATTTTATAATAAGATCAATTTTGTATTATATTATTTGACTATTATAATTTGTAATATTTAATATAATTTGCTTCTTTTCAGGGTTTGAGTCTAAAATTTTACATAGAGTACTTGAAAGCAATGATGGTTATGACAATGAGGACATTGAGGAACAAAATAAAAGAGAAGAAGAAATGTTAAATTGGGAACGAGAACATCTTGTCAATGAAGAAGACAGAAATCTTATAAAATCTATGTGGCAGGTATTTTTCCATTCTAATTTTATTCAAATTAAAACTTAAAATCAGAGTAAGATAGGAAACATTTCTTAAAGAAGCTTTGCTTTGAACTATTAGGCCAAAATAATGTTTAAAGGTATAATTAAAAATTTACTAAATGCCATTATTAGCACTTTAGCCAATCTCAATATCTTTAGGTAGAGATATTACCTTCTAGTACTTAATTGTGGAAAACTTACAAAATGCTATTACTGGTATTCCAAAATACTTTATGTTATTTAAGAGGAGTTTATCCCAAGTAAGTATACAATAAAAGTACTTATGTAAATAAATGATGCGGTATAATTATTCTGTATACATAATACTGGTCCATGAAGCCGTATAAGTTTTTAACCTTAGCAGACCACATGTTTCATGTACCTTTCCCTGTTGAGGCCTTGCTTGCAGGCTGCTGGTTGCAGATATTACAACAGCGGTCATATAAAGTGTGCCTAAATTTCTCCTGCTGTCACTTCCATATTAAATTCCAATTATATTTGCCGCTGTCTTTATTAAGTATATCTTCTCCTCCTGTCATTCATGTTCTCCTCATATAGTCCATTCTTGCCATCATAAAGGCCATCCTTTTTGTCTCTATTATTGAAAATCATCAAATCATTGTTATTTATTTATCTTTATTATGATATTTCAGGTGTTGAATCAATTGAGTACATATTGTATCTTCTTAATGGTATAATTGCTCTACTTTCAAAATGAAGTTTTATTTATTTATTTTTTAAATTGTTAGTCAACAGTTCATTGTTGTTCATTACTTAGAGACTTCCATCTATTTCTCAGGACTTCTCACATGTCTTTTAATAGTTTAGATATTACTTGGGTCATTATTTGAGTTAATATTTATTTATGTTTGTCTAGTAATTCTCTTTAGAAACTGACTATCATTTCTAACTTTTACTTGTTCTATGATGACAAGTAAAAGAAAATTGATTTTTGACTGATTTGCTAACTTTGTCAAGCTTAGGCAACTGAGGAAGTTAAAATTATTATTATTAAATTAAAAATTATTTTTATTACAACAAAAGAGTCCTTCATGTTGTCAAAATAGCATGTAAATTTTATGTCAAAAAAGAAGTACAGCATTTACAACAAATAAAAACAAAATTAATTCTATAAATAACAAAAATAAATATAAATTAAGTAATAATATGAAATCACTTAAACTTTTTTAGCCTCATATATATATTTCCATCCATTTTAAATTATTAGGAAAACTGTGTATATATACTATACCATTATTTCAGCTAGCTGAAATTGGATCATTTTTGAAACTTACCTTTACGGCTCTTAATGTAGAAGAAATAACTCAATATGAAGTGGAGAGGATGCTTCTTATGCCAAAGGAATCTACAACTCTTGCTACTCTTATGACTTCAATGCTCAGGTATAAATTTTATATATGCATTGGGTAAACACTAATATTAATAAAACTTGCTTTTGTAGTAATGGTTCATTATTAAAGGTATGAGTTTTTACTCAAGATACTCGTATAGGCACTATATTCTTGCAGTGGTGACCTTTGCCATATGAATAGTTGCCTTACCATGAAATTATCCTTTTTCTTTATTTAAAAAAAATATTTCTTTGTTTCCTGTTTTTAAAATAATGTTTATTTTTAGCCCTCATGTTTCAAGATCTCAATTAGACTTTAAAGCTGTTATGCCTTATGAAATATGGACTTTTAGATTAAAGAAGCGAATTGATAGTTGGTTTCACATATTTTATGCCAAGGATGAATTTCAGGTAAAATATTTTATTTAAATCATAAAATATTATATGTATAGTATGTCTACTACTAAAACATAATAAATTATTTGAAAAAGGAGATTTTAGCACTCTCTTTGCCTATAATCTCTCATTTACTAATTAATCTTTAAGTAATTTTCTTCATAAGTGAAAGAAAGTTATCAAGGGCTCAAAGGTTAATGAGCAAACCCTTTACTTTCATTTGTAGGCTATAGAACATTTTTTCCTCTACAACATTTTGATTCATCCTAGGTTTTGGTTCTATTCATTCATTTTAAGCAGAATTTCTGCATGACTCTAAGTTTCCTGTCTTGGTTACACAGGATGGTTGAATGCATAAGGTTTATATTTCTGAATTACTTTTAACTTTTTTTTTTTACATTTTCCATTATAAAGTAAAATCCTTTTTTAGCTTATTCTTTATAAATGCAACTATTCAGGTCATTCGCTAGAGATTTTTTTACAATCTTAGGTATTGGATGTCATAAATGATAATTCTGGAAAATTTTTATCTTTCTCTGTGATGAGACAAAAGTTGACATTATCCATTGAAACATGAAAATACATCCAGATAGACATCACCAAAGAAAATATAGTTGTCACTAAAAATTTTGTTTATATACCTATAAGCCATGCCAAGCAGGGTTAGAAATATTGTGTTAAATATGACCATATTTAAAACTTAATGCAATGAACTAAACATACTTTTTGAAAATGGTAAATAAAATTTGTTTTGCAAAATTTAAGGGAATTGGAGTTTACATAGTTTTAAGGACTTAAAAATTCATTATTAAAAAAAAAACATTTCAATGTTAAAACAGTAGTTTATGGCTTAAAATTGCTTTTTCCTTGTATCACTTAAAACATAATTCAAATTATATGAAAGTGTTTTACTATTCATTAGTTATTTAAATTAGATATAAATCAGATTTTCAGTAGTGCTTTGGAGGTTTGTCTGAAACCTTTAACTTTGAAGGAATACACTGTAGGATTTAATTATTATTTAAGCGAGGCAGAATATGTTAAGGCAATGTTTTGTGGATGGTGCTATTTGGAAAATATGCATTTATTATTATTAAACTTCTTCCCTATTCTCCATCAGGATAGGAATAGGAAATTCAAGTAAGTCATTATTATTAAACAGGACAGAATCTGACCTAACCAAGTGAAACTTTTAAATAATGAGTGCAATATTTTCTTTTATTTAGTTGAATCAGATCATTGGGAATGAGGTATAATCTGACACCCTTAACTTGGTTTAAAAATCTCAAAGAGCCTTTAATGTAGAGCAATAAAATAATTATACAAAAATGTTCTATTAGTTTTACTAACTTTATTAAAAGTTTAGTTTTAACTCAACTATTTATTATCACACTCAAAACTGTAATTAGTATGCAAAATAATTCAATAATTGTATTGTTTAAGTGTGATTTCACCTAAAATCCGAAATTTGATTTAAAAAAAAATTTTTTTTAATTTCAAGCTCAATAAACATTATTTAATAATTGGACTAAAATATTTGCTGCTAAGAATGAAGTAAGAAAACTACTTCATAAAGAGAGAGAGAGAATTAAACCTGAACCCACACTTAAATTAATACTTTTCTCTAGCAGCCTTATTTTTATACTTTTATATTTAAATGACACATAGTTAAGTGTATTAAAACCAGCAAAATTGATTGATTATTAGTGGTCGCTTGAAACATAATTTAATTGAAAGAATTTCATTATTTAATAGCAACATTTATTTTTCTCTCAACCAATCTTGGTACTTATATTAATATAAATATTCTCTGGAATTTGCAATTATCACAAAAATCAAAACATTAATAATAGATTTGACATAAAATACTAATTTTGAATAATAAATAACTATGACAGTAAAGGCAATTATATTATTCTATGCTGTATTAATAACTTAGTTACTGTGTAACAAATATAATATATATGTATATGTATATATATATATTTATAATGCATAATATCTTAGCCGCTTTTAGTATTTAGGCTTTCTGTTGCCAACCATTGAAGGAATCTCTTGAATATGATAAGGGGGAGTGGGGGTTTAGAAGATACCAAAACTTATTATTGATATCTTCGTTCATAAAGTTAAAAAAATTATTAGGCGTGAAATGTAGTTTTTTAACATCTAAGTTCTATAAAAATTTTCCACAAAATCTTATTAAGAAAAATATATACTAATTGTTAGATGTTTTTCTGTTGNTATTAATATTTAGTATATATTTCTTTTTATAGACTTTTGTTGAATGTGGAATTGAACCATCATTTTGGACATTCATTAATATCACTAACCCTCTTGATACTGCTGGTTTTCATGAAATCCCTTTCATTCAACGAGTATGGATATTCAAGTCTCTTTGTAATAATCTAATGGTAAGTTGTATTTTTTTTTTTTTTTAATTTACAGGCTTTAATCTTTTTTTTTTAGAGGTATTTCTTATTCTGTGGAGATAACTTTTTTGTAGTAGGGGATGGGTTGGAAACCTGTCTGTCCAGGCATAATTTAGACAAAAAAACATATTCTTTGCCAGTTTATTTTTAAAATATATGTAGTTTGCTTTTTTAAACAAAAATTTTTAGACTCCACGATTTACTATTTCTAAGGTGAAATTCTTGAATACTACAGCAATTAACATGAAGTGTCTTTAATATAGAGAATTCTTAAAATTCTTGACAGTATTCCTTGTATATAGAAATAGTTTTTTTCACCGCATAATCAAAATCCAAGAAGATCTTTATTTAAATCACTGGAAATGGTTTGCAAAAATAATTGTGTGGTGGAATATTGAACTGAGGTTTCATCAATTGGTTGCATTGGATGTATTCCATCGATAGATTATAAGTCATTCTGGTTGAGTAGTATGATGTTTTGTTGTATGTTGCTTGATTCTTCAAAAACCTTGAAAAGTGATTCTAAAAATTAAGTTTTATCACTGTTTATTTGATTGAAACTTTTTACAATAAATCCTTTACTACATACATTTTTTTATATTAGAGATGCATTTTTATGGGTCTCTCAATCAATGCATAAAGCAAATAACTAAATTTCTATTTCTTTTATATTGACTTTTTGCCATTGAATAGGCCTAATGTTATTAAATCTTTTATTTTTTAATCTCTCTTTTTGGAGGTTGAAGAAGGGGCAAAAATTTCTGAACTCGTCCTTATAATAAATACTTGAACTTAGATATTTATACCTTGTCATGTAGAGTAGTCTTTAATATAAATTATAGACCCTTGAATAATTATAAATTCATGGGTAATTAATAATATAATATGAGACATATTACTTTACTACAAAAGCTTAAGGAGCGTTAATTTACTTTTACTTATTTTAATAATGTAAATATTTTTTAATAAATAANGAATCATAGTTGATGCACCCATAAATAAATTATTTTCTAATTTAAAATAATAATCAAGCTATTATATTGTTCTAATTCATATAAGAAATACCCTTTGTAAACCTAAAACTGAATAATGATGTCTGACAGATGTTTTACACGGTACTTTGAGGTTACATAACATAAACATCTTATATAACCACTTAGAGATTAAACATTTCTTCAAGACAGCTAGCAACAAAGCTGCATAACTAATTCATTCAGTTGAAGATTTGAGTCCTGTAAATAATTATTAAATTTGACTGGCCTTATGAGATACACCTTCAGAATAAATTTATTGAATAATAATTTTAAAGCTTCTTCCATATTTTATTGACTTTTGCCTGTGAAACATAGTTCTAATGTATTTTAGATCTTTTGAAATATTTGTTTTTCATTGGAAAGTATATTATTTTATGTGTTCTGTTTTTAAGTCAATCTCTCTGAAGTACTTATTTTGTTATTTTAATCATGTTCAAAGATAAAAACATATAAAACATTTCTTAGTTCTAAGTTATAGATTGTTTAGGTTTTTATGATCTCCAAAATTCTCGAATACAAAAGTTTTGTAAAATGTAAGGTATCCTTTTGCCTTTCATCTAGAAATTATATGACAGTAGGTCACTGCAAAAAATTAAACAAATTTGTTGCCTTATGCATGAGATCTATATTCTTAGATAAATATTCTGGGTATTTAATTATAGAATTAATTAATCTAATGCTTATTTATACATCATAATGATATCATGCCAAATTATTGTTGATTTAAATTATCATATTGCTCTTTTATTTTCAATTTATTCCTGTTAATGCTTTTTTCTTTCAGCACACAGACAAACCTATACAAGACTGCTTTTTTAACAATAATGCTAGAGAATTGCGACCAATTTGCATGGGAAGAGACAAAAGAAGAAACATATATTTCAGGATCCCATTTTTTCGAGAAATACGAGTTTACAAGCAAGCCTCTCTCCCTGAAACTATTGTATGTCCTAATTTACACTTTTACCAATAATCAATAATAAATTAGCTTTATTACTCAATTTTCTTTTGGAAGGATTTAAATAAATATGCTCTTAATAATGGAAACTTTATTTCTTCTAATAAGTTAATCGATCTAGGAAGATGATAAAATATATATTTTTTTTTTTATATAAACCATTGATAGTTCAGTCTTATTTTATTTTATTTTATTTATTATTTCAGTATAATCTCTTAATCCAAAATCCACTAGTCCGACAGACCCTATAATCTGCCGCAGATCATTAGTCGTCCTGAAAAAAACTGTCAAAACACTAATATTGCTTTTGTATTTAAGCTATTGGCTTAACAGAAGATGCAATAGGCTTCGTATTTACGAATCCAGCTTTGTTGTTCTCATGCCATATTTTTATGCTCTTATGCAGCTACATATGTATTTCACGTGTATACTTAATTTTTTAAACTATTTTTGGGATTTTAAAAAAAATGTGGTTTTTAAATAGTTTTGTGAACACAGTTTTTACATACAAATGTTTTCTAATCCAAACTAAGGATGGAAATTATGTCAAGCTCGAACCAAGCCGTGTCAAGGGCTGATTGGCAACCCACAAAATTTCTTGTTATAAGTATTATTTCTATGTATTATCCTCATAAAAATAATCACAGTTTTCCAAAATATGTATGTACTTGTGTTCATTTACCCTTTCTTAATATATTTTTTTTTAAATAACTCAATAATCTAGCTTAATTTACAATCCAGCACCATAAAATTCTCAATTGTGCCTGATTATAGAAGTTTTGCTGTAATGTAGTTTGTCTAACTCTTTCTAAAGGTCTTTTTGAAGTATATTTTTGTTAGAGCTGTGTCTATCATATCAACTATGTGTTAATTCTGTTATTCCCTCTAATATATTTTAATAAAAAAGGAAGCCGTGGATTTTATTTAAAATTGCCTACTGTGAACTATAGAAGTTTTACATTTGCTAAAAGAAATATATGTAGAATATCTGTGAAATGCTGTATCAATACTTTACTTTACTTATCATAATTTATGTAAAAAAATATTTCTTTTAATTTTAAACCCAAGAAAAAATTGGGTTCAAAATATTTGAGTCCCAACTCTGTTCAAAAAGAGTTATTGAATATTGAGAGTGGCTTATTACTTTCTGAAGAATCTAGTGTGGAAATATTCAAACATAACTTCCATGTTCTAAAATGAAAAAGATTATACTAAAATACTTATAACAAGAAACAATGGTTTTATAAAATTATATTTTAGGTAGAATAGATGTTAGATAAGGTAGAAATAGAGTGATGGTTACCTGTATTCTAGATAGTCCTTATTTCACAGATCTCACTAAGTGGTAACTTCACTTAAAGGAAGACATTTTTTCAGTAAAAAATTATAAATTTTTAAAAGGTTGGGAAATAGATGGAACAGGAGCTTGATAAACTATAGAGAGTGGACTAGAGGGAATGGGAATTCCAAGTAGAAGAGAGAGTCATTTAGTAGGATTGGAAACACTCAAAATTTTGAAATGAATTTTAAAAATGTTTTATGAGTGGAAGATTGAATTATGTTCATTATGTTTTGTATGAATGAAAATCTCAGATATCATCCATAGAACAGGAGTAGTAGTTTGGTTTAAGTTAACTAGCATGTTTGTCAAGGGAAGGGAAAGAAAAGGCCTGGGACCAATTTTCACACATATGTAGAGAATTTGTTTAAATCTTTAAAAAAATTTTTTATAGCTTACTCTTTTATTTGCGTTGATGACAACTAGGGTTATCAAATAAAACCAATTCTTCGCACTTCCAGAATCAATGATTCCATCTTCGAAGCTCAGTCACCTTATAATGAGTGCTATTTCCTTGGTAGCTCTAGGTGCACTGATTTAGAAGAATGAAGTGTTTCAATAACTATATTTTGCTTCAAAATGTAGTACGTGATTTAATTAATACTGTTTTGAGGCAAAATAAAGTGATTGAAACACTTCATTCTTCATTACACCTAGAGCTACCAAGGCAGGAGCACTCATTATTAGGGGACTAAGCTCTGAAGAGGGAATCACTGATTCTGAAAACGCTCAACAAGTAATTGATTTAAACTTTTTTAAGTTTGTTAAGAATTGGTTTTATTTGGTAACCCTAATTTTTATAGCTTATTTTCAGAGATATATAATTATACATCTATCCTAATCAAAAATTGCCAAAAAATGATCATCTAAAGTAATAAGCTATATAAATAAGATTTAGCTAAGACTATTTTGAGACAAAATAAAGTGATTGAAATACTTTGTTCTTTATTCTGACCTTAGGTATATAATGGGCTATCTGAGTAGACCGGAATGTCCGATGGCCTGGAATATCCAGGCATGGAATGACGTCTGCTGGGAATGTCGAGGTTCCCATCTTATGGGGCATTGTCCATCAAGGGCTCAACTGTCTCAGCATAGCCCAGGGAAACTTAATCAGATTGACTGCCGCGATCGGCAATCAACCCAAAATGTTTCAGATACTGGGTCACACTATCTTATTTTCATTGATATCTTTCTTGATGAGACCTCAATCAATGTACTGCTTGATATTTAAGTCCACACAACTGTATGTCCCACACCGACCTACTCACTAAAAATGTACTTAAATGATCCTATAGTGTTCTTCCAGGAATCATTATTGATTGAACATAAACGGTCAGGCAAAAGAAGGAAATTTCTTTTCCATTAATTTATTATTGTTAAATTAACTAATTTAGTATATCTTTAGAATAAGATATGTATAAATTTATATAATTTACATTTATTAGCTTCTTTATTAAACTTATTGCCAGTTTATAATTTGAATTTTCCTTTTAATAGATTAACTCAGTTAATAGTGGTGATTTCCATGATGAATTTCTCACAAAATTGTTGGATTCAACCAATATTATAACTTTTAATGAAGAAGGTATGTTAGAAATTTACATATTAAAGATTTCTTCTTTTTTCTTGAATGTATTTATTTAAGTAAAATATATATTTGAATTTATATTAAGAATTACATTTGTAGTGTTTAGTTTAGAGTTTGCTTCAATTGCTGTCTTGTAAAATGGTGTGTCCTTGAATCTGAATAATTTATACTTGTTTTATTTCTAAAAATTTTTGAGTTTATACTTATAAAAATCTATTCATTAAAATTTCATATATATTTCTCATTGCAATTTTAATTTGGTTAGTGTTTTATATTTTCCAGTCATTCTTATTCACAAATTATTAAAATTTTTCCAAATATTTCAAATAAATAGAATTGAAAATATTGTTTGTAGGTTCTTTATAAATAATGATTTTTTAAAGGAAATATGATGCTTCTTATGTAAATAAATCACACTTGTCTTCCCCACAAAATCTATATTTCTTGCTCAAATGTTTTTGACCCCTAAACCCATATACCCTAATGGGTCTTCCTCAGTAGCTACAAATAATTACATGTAAAGTTAAATTAACCAACCTTTTATTTTATATATAACTAAGATTAAGAATTAACTTGTGTAAGAAACATAGATTTTGTGAGGAAGACAAGTGTGATTTTATTTACTTATAAAGAAAACCCATTTACTGGGTTAAGAAATATGGATGTTTCTTATCTGCTTGCTGTTTAAACATTATTATGAATTTTGTTATATATTGTTTTTAATATTTGTTTGTTGAATTTAATAGCTAAGTTATAGAAAATAATAAAGCAGTAAAATAATAGCTGGCTTCCTATACTAATGAGCCATAGATTAAACTAATGACTGTTTTTTGTTTACGTAGATTTTAGTTTTACATTTTTTGCTGTGTAAAAGAGTATAATAATTATTTATTTTAGATGATCAAGAGCTTAATTTTATGCCATCCCCTAAAGATTGCTATATGATAGCTGACAGTATTGACACCTTGGCATCATATACAAAACAACTAAAGGAAAGGAAACAGTCAGGTTTAGCTAAGAGCTTTTCCAATCAACTCAGATTAGTTAAAAATGAAAGGAAATCTATTGATGGTTTGATTGCACTGCACTCACAGTGGCACGAATACCAAGTCAGGTAAATGTCTACTGCTTAACAATATTTATTGTAATATCCTCCCCCCCCCCCACACTTTAATTTTAAACAAATCAGGTCATTATTTAAATTTCACACATACTCCTTTTGTACAAATCAATTATTTAAGAATCAGTATATACAGAAGAGACTAAAATATTGGAATTCATTTTGACAACCCCTTTAATTTTGCAAATCCTTGGAATTTTCTAACCAAAGCTGAAAATAAAGTAGTAAAAGGACTGGAAATGAATTCAATATAAAGAAAATGAATAAATAAAAATTGAGTATACCCTGCATTATTCTGTCAGATGATAACAAAAGTAGAGTGCATGATTAAAATGAACCAAGGATGTAGATAATTACTTCTCCATTGTACAATTTCAGTACATTATGGAGAAAAAGTTAAAACTAATTTTAGCAATCAATTGGCAAAATGTTAGTTCAGCTTGCTCATATTGTCCAAGTAGTACAAATCTACTTTTTCTAAATTAGTGCTCAGAAGCACAAAAAATCAGACACCATTGCCTCTAATATGAGTACATTAATATTTTATTTGGGATTTTGTGTAGTTAAAATTTTTACCAAATGACAATATTTGTGGCAGTCCATTAAAATTGTGTCACAAAAAAGTTAATATTATTTTTTTTTTTCAGTAAACAGCATGCATGGAAGTCATTGCCAATTCTATTTGGTTCTATTATTTAAAAAAACTGTTTTAAAAAATCAAATTAACAAAAGTCTCCATATTTAGTTATTTAAAATAAGCAAATGATTTGCCCTAAGATATCTTCAGTGAATTTTATACCAAGCATTATGTCCTAAATACATTTTAAATGTTACAAGGAAAGTATATTTTGGTCAATGGTGTATCAGTCATATTTTGCAAAAAATGAACCTATGGAACAATAATAAAGATATTATACAGAGTTACAGGAAAATTCATGCTATATCCGTTAAGGGCGTGCAGTACTCATAATTTCTGACTTATTTCACTATGAAACACCCTACCCTAAACTTAACCCTTTTCGAGATATTCGACTTTTAATTTTCTTATTAAAAATTGCCAATTTTTAGGCTACTAAATTTAATTTTGTTTATTTTGTATGTCTTATTATTATTGCATGTTTAAAATTGTAATAAGATGCTTTAGGACATCAATCACTAAAATGTTGCATAAAATAATTGAATAGGCCATAATAGACAATAGAAAGTTAAGAAATGAAAAAAAGTATTAGAAAGTTTATTTTTCTCTAAGGAATATTTTAGAAAAATATTATGGCAGTTGTTCGGCAGATGTGTTTTGAAATATCTACGTTTCATCAGCTATCTAACGAGGTATAAAAATCAAGGGTTCTATTTAAATGCATTGAAAAAACTTAGTTCCTTAGGTGACAGTGGAGAAGAAAATTAACACTTAGCCTTAAAAAGTAAAATAAAACTATGGGTAAGCATGAAATGTGATTTATTAAATCAGGTTTTGACACAACTTTTTCTAACTCTACAGTTCATGTTCAACATGGACGCCTCTGTTTCTGATATATTGTCGCATCCTTCTACGTCACAATCAGAAGAAATAGTCCAGAATCACAGCCAAGTCGAGAAAAAATAGCAAAACGATATCACATCTACTATGTACAAAGCACAAAAGCAGGCTGACAATCAAAACAATATCCCTTGTTTTATTCCCAGCCCTAACCGGTTTTATTTCTTTCATTCGCAACTACATAAATCCTCACTTGTCTCACTCACAAGGTGCGTCTTAACTTGAAGGACTTAAGGTGCTGGACTGTTAGAACTGCTACCTGGAGCATCCAACTACTTTTTTTCCACAAAATGTAATAAGAACCCTAGAATGTTATACTTCGCTTGACAGCTGATGAAACATAGTTATTTCAAAACACATCTCCTGAACAACTGCCGTAATATTTTTTTTTTTTTAAATACCCCTTAGAGAAAAATAAACTTTCTAATATTTTTTTTTTATATTTCTTAACTTTTACTTGTCTACTATGGCCCATTTAATTAACTTCTGCACTATTCTAATGATTGGTGTCCTAAAGTATCTTATTACACATGTAAACATGCAATAATAATAATAATAATAATAATAAGACATACAAAATAAACAAAATTAAATTTAGTAGCCTAAAAATCAGCAATTTTCAATAAGAAAATTAAAAGTTGAAAATCTCGAAAAGTGTGTTATTTGGTTGACACTCAATATATTATGAATACATAGGGAGTTTATAATTTATAGTTTGGTTTCAGAACTCAGGTGACTCAGTTTGACTTAGGTCAAAATTTTTACTCATTTTATTCATACATAATGCAGAGTCATTTTTATAAAACCCCTTTTAGTATTAATTGTTGTTACAGTAAATAAGAATAGTTTCCTATCTCTATAAATAAACTTCACTCACCTTTTTTGTTCTAGGAGTCAAGAATATTTTTCCCACATATTAACCCTTTGGCTAAATGCTGAAAAGCAGAAACGACGACATGTAGACTATTTTAATTCTGGCCTCGACACAGATAAAAATGTAGAAGTTCTAGGTAAATCTTCTTTTATTAAAAATTGATTTTTATTTATATAAATTTTTCTAGTTGTCCACTCTATAAATGTTTTTATCAAGAAGCAATGTCTTCAATCCATTAGTCAAACCTTATCTAGTTTCAGATTGTATTATTAAAAATTTAAGTGAGTATCTGTCTCATTATTATCAATTATATCAATCTTGGTCAACTTTTGCTTTGTTTTGAGTGGTTGTATACTGCTTTCTTCATCTGCACTTCCTCTCTTCATGATAATGAAATTTCATTTTAATGAACATTCATTTATTTATGTTATTCATCCCATTACTTCTTAAATTTTACCATTTTTTTTATTTGAAAGCAAAGTTAAGTATTATGATTTTCTTATTTTTTATTATTATTTTTTTTTAAATGTCTTTTAGTGAATTCCAATAGAATGTAGCTATTGAGATTGTTCTCATGACAGATTTTTTAAATATTTTCTCTGATCCTATCTAGCAGATCCCAAAAATATTAGGCTAATGTATGTGAGTGTAAATTTTAATGAACCATATTTTTAGTTTCACAAATGTAGGATTTGTGAAGATTTATTGAAATTTTCAAAAGTCCTTCACAGCACCAATGTGAATATCTTGATTCTCCTCCAGAAAATCTGCTAATACAAATTACAAGATTAAGTTAGCAAGACTTAGACTAATAGGAGTGTGGGGATTATCTGCCATGTCAAGTGAGAGTAACAAACTTTTTTTCTTTGATGTCAGTGGTGTAATATTTAATTTATTAATGAATCTTAACACTTAATTTTTTATTGGTTAAATAAATATTATAAACTTTCTCAGCAAAATTGAACTATTAAAAGTGGGAGTTTAGCCCAACCTTAAATTCTTAACTTTTAGCATAATATTGTGAAGATAAAATTTGGCATGTCACTTTTAATATAAAATTAAAGGCTATGTTTGTTATTGAGTGAAATCGGAAGAATATGTGGGGCCTAGTATTGACATTCCAAATGGGAGTAAAGAAATTTTTTTTTTTAATGTAGTGGGCATAATATGTAGTTTAGTATAATGTAACTCAACATATATTTGTTTATTGATAAAAGATATATTCCATAAGTATGGGGGATTATATGACAAAAAGTACAAGTGCAAATATTAATTTTTTTTATGTCCTTATGGCAAAACAAGGACTGGAGGCCATTTCCTCATTAGTTCACAAAGCCCGCAGTTCAGACTATCTCAGATACCTATCTTACTTAGATGTTTCCAGTCATGACTGGTCAATAATCTCCTTTTCATTACTTTTTCTATTTACTTCCTAGTTATATTGTATGTGGCAGGATCTTGTGGCTGCTCCTTTCTGGCTCCCTCCTTAGCCAACCTTCACCTCTTTCATTCCCTTGCAAGCCATAATGCTCGGGGATCCATTGAAATTAAGTTTTCTTTCACTTATGCATCGGTCTTTCTAATAGTCTATGATTTCCCAGGCATCGGGTGTGTAGACATTTGAATAGACAGCTGCCACCTATATTGCCACATGGGATTCCAACATTTGGACTACTGAATTGCCTTCTTCCTTACTGATTGCTCACAGGTTCAGAAGAATTGCTCTTACTGCTCCATCAAAGTTTGTCATATTTCCTGACTGGCTCTGATATTTCCAAAGACCTTGAGACTCCAGTTCCTCATTGCACGTCATACCCTCTGCCGAGCCATCTGTATATACATATTCCTATAGCAGTATAGTTCCAAGCAATAAAGCTTTTAGCTACTCAGGACAGAGCCCTGCTTTCTTGACATCCTGTAAAAATATCAAATGGTACCCTACTTGACATTGATAAATAATTCAGTCTGGCTTGAGAAACGGTTCTGTTAATAGAGTTTGTATAATGAGTTGTGACTGCAGGCTTTCAATCTGGCTCAGAAATGTTTTCTGGGTCTTAATTATCTTGTAAGCTCACATATTGTTTTTCAGGGAGGCACTAAAGTCCTTCATTTAGTAGCAGGGTATACTTTTTATGTCTTTTCCAGGAGGTTTGCATGGGACTTGACTTGGATTCTCCTGTGATTATATGTAGAACCAAATTTTGAACTTTCTCAATTTTCTCTCGGTCAGAATTCAGTGCTGTTATAAGCATTTCTCCACCATATCATATCACTGCTCTTCATAAAAAGTATGGGTGTAAGTCCTCGGTTGCATCTCATTTAGTTCCAGTGATGTACAAATGTGAGAGTCTTTATTTTCCTTTTTCCTCCAGAGACTCGTTATGATGGCCCCACATAATCGTGTGGCCCTTCCATCCAACTTTAAACCCAAATAGGAAGTAGAGTCTATAGCTTAAAGGATTTAATTCCCCCAGCAAAGAACTGACATTCTGTCTTACTGGCATTGACAACTATTTCAGTTGCATTACACAATTCTTGAGTACTGTTTCCTTTTCCTTCCTTTCCCCTTTCTCTGGCACATCAAAAAGTACCTGTTATGTCAGTTAATTGTATATAATTTGATTCATTTTTACTCAACATATAATTTTTGCTTATTTTTTAAAAAATGACGACAATTATCATGAAAAAATGTTAATGTCATTTAACTGAATCTACTTTCTCAACAAACTGAGTAGAGGAAGTTTGGTCCAAATTGGTTCCCCTTAACTCCCCTCATTTTTTTTTTTTTTTTTTTTTTTTTTTGTTACTGTATATTAATAAATATATTTAATTGAAATTCAGATGTTTCACTTCTTACCAAAGCTAAAGTTTGTTTTTGTGTGAAAATTTTACCCTTAGATATGAAGATTTAGGAAAGTTTATAAATAAAGTTCTCTTACTTTTATTTTTATTTCAAATAAGAGATAACAGTTTTAGCAGTATTTTTTGCAGAGGTTAATCCAAATTTTTTAACACTTTTGAAACAACATTCAATCATAGCTCCTTTGAGTGTTTATTTACCGAAGAATTCATGAATAATTTTTTTGCATTAGTTGGAAAAGTATACCACTGGGTCGAGAAAAAAAAATAAGAAAAGTTTATTCAGATCATGTTAGTTTTCTGTCCATGAAAAATTTATATTTTTTATTTATTTATTTCTATTTTATTTTTTTTAGGTAAAAGGAGGAGTAAAAGAAACCAGAAAGTGGATTTCCTTTGCCTCAGGGGTTCAGATGATTCAGATGAAAAACCATCTTCTGATTATGAAAGCAGTGACATTTCAGATTGGGAAACAACATATAGAAATAAAAAGAAAAAGATAACAGACACTAAGAAGAAAAAGAAACAAGCATCTAGTGAGTCTAATAACAGTGATATAGAAGAACAGTGTAATGAGGAAAGTAACAGTAATTTATCTATATTAGGTATAGCCTCTATGCAAGACGATATGTTTGAAGTTGAAGAAAAACCAAATATCAATGAAATCAGTATTAAAATAGAAAATAGTAATAATGATATTAGTGAAAATTCCAATGTTAATAATGTAATTGAGAATAGTGACAAAGAATTGCTGTCTTCTTTTAATATTCCAAATAATATGAGCGAAAAGGTCAAAGTAGTTAGTAAGAACTCAACAGTACCTCCAACTCAACCTTCATCTTTTAGTGCTGCGCCTGTTATAAAGAAAGAAAAAGATGAAGTCATTTGTATTAGTTCAGATGAAGAAGAAGAAAAGAAGGTGAACTCAGATAAAGCTTTCTTAAAGAATGGAATTCCAACTGCAGCGGTATCTGTAGCACAAAATGTTAATTCCCTTCCGAGGAGAGCAAGTGTCTCTGCCCCCAAAAATAGTGTTCCTGTATCAACCTCTAGTGTGCCTCCCCCAATTCTTGTGCCCATTACAAGTGTTTCTGCACCTATTGTGAGTGTTCCTGCACCTATTATGAGTGTTCCTGCACCTATTGTGAGTGTTCCTGTACCCATTCCTTTACAACCAGTGCCACAACCGATTTCCCTCCCCCCAGTACCACAGCCCATCCCTGCAACTCCTCCTAAGCCCCGGAGGATGCCTCTTCCAATCCCTGAACCTCCTTGGCCCCAGCCTATGGTTGAGCCTGCGATGCCTCAACCTATTCCTGCTCCACGACCCAACTCCTGGCCAGCTTCACCACGCACACCAACCTCTACACCCCGTGCTCCTCGTATGGTTTCTCCACGATTACGGAGTCCTCTCTCTAACTCTACAGTCAGAACCCCTTCCCCCCGACCTTCTCCTATACGCACCTCAGTCCTCTCTCCTGTAAGACAGCATCTTCGTAATCCTGCTGTCCGCAATCTCTTCTCTCAGACTAATCAGTCTGTCCACACCGTTGAAGGTGTTTTAGAAATTGGACAGAAACGTGATGGTTCATATGGATACCATGTTCGTCTCCCTGATGGTGGCATTATTGATATGAATCGTCAGGAAATAGATGATATTAGAAGAAAAAATAATGGTGTTTTGCCTGTAAAATTAGAAGTACCATTGACAAAAAATAAGAAATTCTAAATTTAGTAGCTCTTTGTAATTTTTTAGTGTAAAAATTGTTTATAAGTGTAAAAAAATGTGAATTTTTGTATATTATTTTTGTAATTGTATATAATGTAAATTTTAAAATAAGTATAGAACTTATAATTTTATATTTCTGTAATTTATTTATTAATTCCCTTTACCGTCTTATTTTTAAAGAAATAAAGGGAAAAATACTTGCCAATATTTCCTCTTGTACAGTAATTTAGGTTGTGATTATATCTTACCAAATGTACATTGATATAATATTTCTTTATTTTAAAGAATTTTGTACTTATTTAGTTAGCTCAGTTCAGATGAATATTAGTCCTATTTACCCATAAGAAACAAAAAATTTTATCTCTAAATTCATTTTAAGCCTTTTATATGTTATTTATTTATGAATAATGTTTATGTAGAAAAACTTATTTTTATGTTTCAGTGTGATAAATACCTTTCTGATTTGATTTTTTTAATCAAGTTTTTAGCTAAAAATTTTTATGTGTCAAACACATATTCTAATTTTGTAAAAAAAAAAAATATTTTTCTTATCTACTTGATTGTATTGTTTGAATTAGATGGAGCTTCTCTCATCCATTTAGTGTAATAAAAAACTGTATTGTCTCAGGCTCATCTTACGTTAAAGCCAGTTAGACTGATGTATTAACTAATTTATTTATTGTTGAAAATCATTTATACTTTTTTAATTTGCTTCAATTTTTTCATGTTTCCTGAATAACAGACCATCTTAATAGTATGATTGACATTCTCTAATCAAAATTAATTGAGTCTCCTGGCATGATTGAACATCCTGATGGACCTTCCTCTTAGTCTATTCAAAAACTTCAGCAAATGAAAATTAAAACTGATTATTCAACAGATGCTTTGATTCTGATAAACTTGACTGACCTTTACCCTTTCCTTAATGAAAGAGAAATATAATATGACAAAATTAAAAAGCATATTTTTTATCTTCTATCTGAGGGCTTAAATAGATAATAAGATTATTAAGTTTATAATACATTCNGTATGTACAATTAAAATCAAGAAGAAAAACAAGCTTTCCCTAAGATAGCTCTTCAATAGTTAATGTAAGTATGAAATTATGGAGAACTTTTTACCAGGTTTTATACCGCACATTATGTGTATTATTTACACACGCAAGCTCTTTTGATTATTATTGTATGCTTTCTATTTCTAAGGCTATTAACATTAATATTAGTGGATTTTACATCAATATAATGTTAGTTTTTACTCTAAAAAGCAAAACTAATTCTATTGGAGATATAGATAGGTAAAATCTTTATTATGTGTACATCATTTGAGGTTCATTCATAAAGACTTCAAGAAAAATGTTTTTCGGTTATAATTATTTCATAAATACAATGAACCACATCTCCTGTATTGTAAATAATAATGAGAAAATAAAATGTACATCCCCTTCTTGTAGATACGTTGTACCATAATACAAAGAGATAACTGCTGTCCGCAATCTCTTCCCTCAGACTATTCAGTCTGTCTACACTGTTTTTTAGAAATCTTTCCACATTGTGTTGGGGGTGATTCCACATTCCTTTTTTATTTATTTTTTTTTTCTCTTGATCAAAACTGTAGAGCTTTTCATTTTTTCAGTTATATATCAATATATGATCTCATTTTAGATCTCTGAGAGTAGTTTAGCTTTCTAAAATAATTACATCCTAAATTAAATTTAAAATTAAAATATCAAATAGAAATGTGATTCTATTGACTTAATTTTCAACCATGACTTATTCTCATCTGAATGAAGCCTTTAGACAGTAAATTATTATTTTGCGAATCCTTACTTATTTAGGCTTGAGGTGAATTTCTGCCTAAAAAAATGCCTATGTGTACGTTAAGTACGTGTATAAGAATTGGGAAACAAATTTCCCAAAAGCTGAAATTAAAAACATAATTCACTTCATTTAGTAAAAATTTCAAAACAGAGAATTTTATTAAATTATTTTTGAAATCTGATTAAAATATTACTAATTACTTTTTAAAAAATTAATGAATACATTTTATATGATAGCTAAAAATGAATGATTTTTACTAATTTTTCTTAATTTCCTAGCTTTTTGGCGTTAAGAGGTTTAATTATTTACTAGTTAAGAATTTGTCATTTTTAAGTGTAATTTGTTTAAAATATAGGATTAATATATTTAACAAAAAAATGTTTTGCTTTACACGTGGGATGGCCTATGATGACTAAACAATGACTTTTAAATATCGGTAAATATAATGTGTATTCAACTGGAGTATGAGCTTAAGTCATAAACATGAATTAGTTAATATGTATTTTTTTTTTATAATACTATAGATATATCCTTAAATTTTGTTTTCTAAACAAGTGTCCTTTCTTGTCACATAATTTTAAGTTAACTATGTTTAGATATTTTATTTTATGACTGTAAATAAGTGAAAGAACTAGTTAGATCAAAACTTTTAGCAGTACACTTCCTTTTTGTTTTCTCTCTCCTTTGGAAATTAATTTGCTCATGGAAAAATAATATTTGTATCTTAGAAAGAAATTGAAATTTAAAAAAAAATCAAATAAACATATACCTTGTTGGCACAAGAAATTATAAGGATTTTTAAACCTGACTTTTTTTTACTATCCTCTTGCTAAAGTATTATTGTTAATCTTAATGTACAAAAAAAAAAATGAATGTAAACTCTTGCATTTATGTTTGTTTGTTTTTTATAATTTGTACTCTAGGTGAATTTTTAACAGATAATTTAATCCATCTTTAACACACCTAGACTTATTTTTTATTTTTTTGTCATCCCTTGTGGGAACAATCCGTATAAGTGTTTCCTTACCACTAATAAACAATGTTTCATTAATATACAATATGCCTGAAAAGTGGTATTTTTAAAATTGGTCTGAATATAAAGAAAAACCGTGCTATTGAAGGTATGTGCATTTATAAAAACTTGCATTTTCATTTTGCTTTAAAGAGTGTAAGTTTTTGTATACCCTAATTACAGCAAGAATTATAATTTTTATCAGAAAATATCAAAACAATTGGAAAAAATTTCAAATCTCTTGTAGCACAATGAAAACCTCAACAAATTTTAGAGAGAGTAAAATGGCTAGAACCATGTTTTGGAAGTTATTGTGAATACCTACTTTCATATTTAAAGAATACCTTCCTTCTTAAGTTTGTGAAGAGATATTTCTTCTTATCAATCGATGCTCATTTTTATTTATATAAATTTAAACTAGAACCATAAATTTATTATTAGAATGGCAATCAGACTTTTCATGAGTTGATTTGGAAAAGATTGAATCAGGTAGAAAAAAGATTAAATAGTAATGGTTGGAGGTTCGTTAGCCGTTGAATATTATGCAGGAAAAATTAGCCAGGGTTTCGGCCAGGTTCAGAAAAATAAAATAAAAAAATTGTTTGGTAATTATTTTATTATTGCTGATGTTTTGACTTAACTTGTTAGTCATCAGGGCATGCAGGGGAAGAACTAAACTTCACTTTAGTTCTGCACTCTGAGATGTGACCATTAACTCTATCCAGAGATCTATCCAGATATCACTCTTGCCCTTATGATGACTTACGAATTAAGTCAAAATGTCAGCAATAATAAAATAATTACCCAACAATTTTGGAGTATTTTATTTTTCTGAACCTGACCGAAACCCTGACTAATTTCTCCAGCATTAAATTATAATATGCCAAAAAAAATTTAGAATTCAAAATCAATAAAAGTATCATATTGGGGAAAAATTTAGCTGTATTACACTTCACTGACTACCAAGGCTTTTTATTACAGTTTCATGGAATTGTTTGTTGTTTTTTTTATTCATTTTCCTATATATTTAGAGTATTTATCATTTCTATAATTTGTTAAAATGGTCACATTTCCCTAAAAGTGGCCTAATAACCTTATTTATCTACTACTGACGAATGTCTTGATCTCAGAAGTTCTTGGGATACTAGTCTAGAACTTCTTCTATGGAGCATTCAGAAGCTCTTCAATCTTTGTGCAACTGGACCAACTACGGATGAGAACAACTTACTTTATCAATTGGTAAATTATTTATAAGAAGTTCGATGTAGTTTTAGATAATAAATATAATGTACTTAGTCTTTGAAGTTCAGCAAATCAATTTGCTCTGTACCCTACTTCTATATACCTTTTTTTGGACAGTATTGAACATTTATTTAATAAATAGAAGCACTTCGTGAAATATCTAAGAAACCAATAAGCATTATTTTCAATAGAGTATGTACAATTAAAATCAAGAAGAAAAACAAGCTTTCCCTAAGATAGCTCTTCAATAGTTAATGTAAGTATGAAATTATGGAGAACTTTTTACCAGGTTTTATACCGCACATTATGTGTATTATTTACACACGCAAGCTCTTTTGATTATTATTGTATGCTTTCTATTTCTAAGGCTATTAACATTAATATTAGTGGATTTTACAACAATACAATGTTAGCTTTTACTCTAAAAAGCAAAACTAATTCTATTGGAGATATAGATAGGTAAAATCTTTATTATTATGTGTACATCATTTGAGGTTCATTCATAAAGACTTTAAGAAAAATGTTTTTCGGTTATAATTATTTCATAAATACAATGAACCACATCTCCTGTATTGTAAATAATAATGAGAAAATAAAATGTACATCCCCTTCTTGTAGATACGTTGTACCATAATACAAAGAGATAAAATGGAGTTACAATGGATTTAAAATACTGGATAAAATATATTTCAAATGAAGAAATATTAAAGATCTGAAAAATTATTTTTACAATTGATTCTCTGTTGAAGAAATTAGATGAGGAAATGAGGGAAAGTATATATAGTAGGTAGATAAAAAGATTCTCTTATCTAAATTAAGTATTATGCAAAAAGTGAAGTCCAGAAATGGAGATAAGAGATAATTGAAGAGTAAAGAACTTATAAAAAGAGTTAGAGTAAATAAGTCATATATTATCTGAAAGTTATCTGCTCTGTGTTACCCCTCCCTTACGCCTATAGGCACACAAATACTACCTCTATCTGGTCAGTGGTTTCTTACTTGTCAGCATACCTAAATAAAAAAAGGTATAGTGATTGGCAAACAATTTCCTATTAGGGATGTAAAGAGTTTTTGTTGTAGAAATTAGTTTACCTTTGTCATTGTGGTATTGAAGGCTCAGACTGGTTTTGTACCTAACATAAAAGAACAGCTGTGAGGTAAACTCAAGATTCTTCATTAAATGTATATATTTGAAAATTTTTAATTAATTATATCATCCAATGCCATTACGTTTTTTCATTCTGTGTATTTTTTACTTGTTTTTATTTATTTAAGTAAGAATGGTAAAGTATTAGTATTTAAATAATCTAAAGGGTTATTATTATTTCTACCATCAATGAATATAGAACTCTCATACCTTATATTCTCCGTCTTCATTGGATTCTGTACATCCTCTCCCGTTGGCGAGCGCTTTCGGACACTGTCCATCTTCTGGCCGAATACATACGTTCACTGTCACGGTCCGTATTCAACTGTGTTTTTCTGTGTGTTAGTTGTGTCAGGTAGCTGTGGGGGTCACTTTTGTCGGCGATCAGGTCTGTCGCATGTGCGAGTTATGAGGGTCATCGTCCATTATTCCAGGTATAAGTTGAGGTAGGGATTAGTTGTAATCCCCTTTGTTGAGGTGTTCTAAGTGTTTCGAAAGTTTTT
>KZ807058.1:485787-502045 GCA_000696205.2 Oncopeltus fasciatus
TACTACAGGCCATCAAGAATGGTTCTTGCTGGAGCGGGTGGGGTCAACCATGACACCTTAGTTAAAGCTGCCAAAGAACAATTTGGTTCTGTGAAGCCTGACTACGATTGCAGTGCTCCTCCTCTTACTCCATGCAGATTTACAGGTAACATCTGTTTCAATTCAATATAACTGTATCCTCAATATTATACTGGGGAAAACATTTTATGTTGAGTTAGATCTGGTACTGTTTTTTCACTAATTCTTGGTGTCTGAATCTGAGAATAATCTCAGATCTTGTCTATCACATCAACTTTTTAAATTACAAGATATCCTCAGAAATCATAAAAATCATACATTTAAAAGAACATAAAGTAAAAACATACCAAATTTTATTAATATTATTATATGCATATACTCTAATGATATGTAATAGATCATGAGTTACTGCTAAATTTTGTGATAAGTTTAGTTTATGCTTGAGTTCAGAATCCAGGATATAAAATATAATAACTCGGGAGTTATTGCATTTATATGTTTTTAAGGCATTTAAAAAAATGAAACGTTATTGTTATTTAAATATACATATATTGTAAATATTGTACAAACAATCCATTTTTAACAAATATATTTTATGCATTCCTTCCAATTTTTTTAAAATTTGTATACGATTTTTTGTATAGCTGTTATTTTCATACAGAAAATAATCCTTTTCTATTAGGGTCTGAGGTGCGAGTACGAGATGATGCCATGCCAGTGGCTCATGTAGCGATAGCGGTGGAGAGCTGTGGATGGGAGAATGCTGACAACATCCCCCTCATGGTTGCCAATACTTTGATTGGTGCATGGGACCGTGTCCAAGGAGGTGGTTCAGGAAATGCTAGCAGATTGGCCCGTGCTTGCGCTGAAGATCAGCTTGCCCATTCCTTCCAATCCTTCAACACATGCTACAAGGACACCGGACTCTGGGGCATCTATTTTGTTGCGCCATCTCTTTCCTTAGATGTAAGTATCTTTATGTAAATAAACAACTTTATATTTCATGATTAAAGTTTGAGTCTTCCTTTTTCATAATTTTGAGTTATCATTATTTACCTTACTTTGATGTTAAGGTTTTTAATTAGTATTTCAATAAAACTAATAATGTGAAACAGAACATACTACTAAGTATGACTATAATGTTTTATTTCTTTTTTCTTCATTCATTTTACAAGAAAGCAGAACTTCAATGAATAACAATGTTGTTCTTATCACTGCTGAACAAAAAAAAAACAGGCTCAATTAATCACTTTTAATATTTAAACTTAGTTTAGTAGTAGTTGCAGTAAAACTTTTTTTACAATCCAATAAAGCAGTATATCAGCATTCAGATAATTTTTTTTTTTTTTTTTTCATTTATCAAAGGGTAGCAGGGAAGACCCATATTTGAGCTGTTAAGCTTTGATAATGTGACTCCTTTCTACTAAAATTTCTCATCTATTCAGAGCTGAGATACATACACATGCAGATGAATGCATTGTAAAGATTTTAAGTTTCTTTTTTTAAACATTTTCATTGAAAATTAAGAAAGAAAAATTCATGTTTCTCATAAGATTCATGTTTGATAATGAATAATATACTTCAGATTCCTTCTTTTGTGCTATATTTATAAAACAGGTCTTTAAACCAAAATTCATTGCAGTTTGTGTGCGTGCCAATTTACTTAAAATATTTGAATTATGTCTAGCATATATTATTGATGAAACTTTTAAGAATTAAATTTAAGTATTTACTAATTGAGTTAACTATGTAAACATATTATTTATTCTATTAAATTTTGATTTATTTACAAAATAACGAGGTTCTATATAATCAGGAAAATATCTCTGAAGTTAGCCAAACCCTTATTATGTTCAATCATACAGTAGACAAGATACTATGTTCTATAAAATAAAATTTCACCTGTTTATTTTTCTAAGGATTAATTTAATTTTTTTACAGTTTTTAAGGATATTTTAAAAATTATTATTATATTTTTTTGGTCCATAGCCGTTCTGTTTATTTTTCTAAGGATTAATTTAATTTTTTTACAGTTTTTAGGGATATTTTAAAAATTATTATTTTATTTTTTTGGTCCATAGCCGTTCTATTTGTTATTTACATCATGAGGTACTGAGTGTTACAGGACTCATAGGCAAGAATGAAATCTATTAAGGCAGGCAGTAAGTCATTTGAGGGGTGGGGGCTCCAGTTTTGATAATTGCTCATTTGTACTTCATGATTTTCCCACTAGCTCTTTAAATATTATAATAGTGTATGTTCTCTTATAAAGCTCTCATTTGAGAATTATTCTTTCTCATTCATAGGCTCTTAGACATGTGCCAAGGCTTGGCTGTTCTCAAATTCCTGTTGGAAATTGTAAAATTTTCTTTTTTTGAAATTTCTTTCAAGGGTAAGGGAATTCATAAGATTGTGAAACTGTCTTACACTGTCTACTGCCTTTTTTTCAGGACATGGTCTTTAATATTCAACAGGAGTGGATGAGAATGTCCACTTCCTTAACTGAGGCTGAGGTAGAGCGTGCCAAAAACCGTCTAAAGACCAATATGCTTCTTCAATTAGATGGCACTACACCAATTTGTGAGGATATTGGCAGACAGATACTTTGCTATGGTAGAAGGATCCCTCTTCATGAACTTGAAGCGAGAATTGATGTAAGCACCTTCATATTTGATTTTAACATTATTTTATGTATCGCTCTTTTTTAACTTCTATCACACAATAATGTGCGGATAATTTAATTACTAAGATTTATTTTAAGCATCCTTGATAATCATTCTGATAATCAAGGATGCTTAAATAGTTAACCTTTTTAGTTTGTTTGTTAAATTTAATTTTTTTTTTTAATTTGTTATTTTATAATTGAGGTTATTTGTGAATTCTTTTTACTGAGGAACACTTGTTCATCTATATGTAAACATTAACTTTCATATTTTAAGTATTTGTTATTGGAAATTTTTTTTAATTATGGAAAGTTAATTTACTCTTAAATATTTAATTTCATTATTGCTAGACTTTTAATATTGTATATTATTTGGTTATTACATTATGTAAACTTAGTCTATTCTGCCAATCATTTTTTCTTAATACTTCAAGTTATTCAATTTTTCAAGTGTGCATTTTCCAATTATTATTATCCTTCTCTTTTGTACCTTCACAGTAACCAAAACTAAGGAGCAGTTATTTTTTATTTTTTTCTTAATGTGAGTATCAGGAATGATTTTCACTTCTATATTCTTCAATACCATTAAAAATATAAATATTGTAGTAATAATATTAAAGTGAGAACCAGTACTTACTTAAAATATAGCATTGTATATTTTACCATATTATAGTGTGCATTTTACACCAACACTTGTGCAACAACTTTTAGCTCTATTCACCCAATTTCCTCTGTCCTGTACTCTTGCAATTTGTACTAGGTATTTCTTAAAGATATCTTCTTTTTTATTTTATTATTCTTCATAAATTCCAGAATTTTTTATTAATGATTATTTCTAGTGTATGTTCTCTAAAACCATGTCATTTCAAAGTATTTATCCTTATTTAATTGTATGAGCATCTAATGTATAATAAACAGTCCTTCATCCATATATTATTACTTCATATCTTTAGTTTAAACTTGGAAAAATATTTTTTTTCAAAGAAAGGAAAGAGACATGTTTAAATATTAATTTTTTGTTACAGAGCATCACAGCACAGAATGTCCAAGATGTGATGATGAGATATATATATGACAGATGCCCAGCCGTTGCAGCAGTGGGCCCCGTGGAGGGACTTCCTGACTACACCCGAGTCAGGGCTGGCATGTACTGGCTCAGGCTTTAATCCCTCTTCTCTCCTAAATTTCCACTCGTCATGTATAGTTTAATGTATAATTGTTAATAAATTGTTCTCTAAGGACTCTTAAATGTATTTTATTCCAACATGCAGCTTTCCATCTTAATTTATTGTACAGCAAATTTTTTTAATAAATAAATTAAAAACCCTATATACCACTAACTTAATTGTTACCTTGTTTCAATTTTAGGCAGTTTAAAATTTACTTTTAAATAATCTCAAATCCTTTCTTTCTGAACCATTTTAAAGAGCACTTTGTTCTTCTATAATTGTTTGAGACATATCTTTTTATTATGAAGTTGGCATTTATTTGTTAAGTCAAAGAACTAAAAACCAAAGTAGTGGACATTTTTTAGAGCTAACCTTGAAATGAAGCTTCATTAACTATTAAGGTTTAGGAAGCAAATCATCTATACTTTGATATATTTTATGTGCATAGCAGACAAATAAAATTATAGTTGACTGTATAATTTTTTCTGTATATCATGTAAGAAATGTTATTGATTTGATAATAATAAAATTAATCTAAGAAAATAAAATTTTCTCTTGTGTTACTTATAGAATTATTGTATATTCTCTACAAATACCGTTTTTCATTCAAGGATAGCATGATCCTCTGCGATTCACTTCTATTGTTATTTGATTTGTAATCTTACTCAAAATTATATAATTGATGGTTAATCCTATTTTCAGAAAATATAGAACTGCCAAATGTGATCTTTATTTGTTATAATTAGTAAATAATGCTATTGATAAACTTAATCAAAGATACATTGTCTTGATGGTTATATATTACATGTTTTGAAATGAAAAATATTAGAAATTATCAGGTACTGTACAATAAACATAACTATCGAAATAATTATTTTATTTATTATTTTTTAAAAATCAAAATAATTATAAAAACAATAGTCTATATATTAGATGGCCTCTCATAGTAGACTCTTCTAAAATCAATGAATTCATCTGACTCATTTTTGGCTGCCACTCCCGGAGAAATAAGATAGAATTAAAAACTAAGAACATACTAATAATCTATACAATCAGCTGATCACTTTAGAATCAACTACATTGAATTTAGTTCAAATAAATGGCATTTTAACTTTAATGAAAATAAAAAACTAACCTTTCATAACTTTGTTTTTTAAAGTGTTTTGTTCAAAAAGAAAATGAAAGTTAAATTTAAATTGTTTAGGTTTAGTGTAATTTTTGTTATTAAATTTGAACCCTGTCAAGGCTCACTTCCGGTGCCTTAGACATGCACCATATTCTTAATTAAAATTTTTATATAATTATTATATTCAAAGTTTTAAAAGGACCAACATAAATCATCCAAAAAATTAAGTAATAAAACAACAAATAATAAACCAAATGAAAGTTGTATAACAATTAATTTATTTTAAATAACAAGTATTATTAGTCAAAGTATCATAACTCAAAAGGTTAATTTTACCCTATGCTATATCAATCTGACCTTATCAAGGATACATCCCACTTTCTTCTAAATCTCAATTGGCTTTCCATTCCCCTAAAACTTTTATAAGGGAGCATATGAGTATACGGTCTGGTGCTGTATCTAGGAAAATCGTTTCTTGCTACTTGTATTACTTATTGTGTCTTCTACTGCAAAAAAAAAGAAGAAAAATCTCCCCTCAAAACAGTTTTATACCTAGTCAGAACAAACATCTATAAAATAATTAAAGTTTTTAAAAACACAAGCTAACCAGCAAGCAGCCTAATAAAGACTGTTGCCCACAGCATAGGAGTCACATTTGCTTTTAAATATCATCTCTCTTAACTTAAGTATATGATAAGTGACTGAATAGCAAGAAAATATATTCTTCTTTACATAAATTACTTATTGTTGTTTGTTTGCCCCTCTAATCGGAATAGTTTAATAACATTTTTTTAAAGATTAAACTTTCATATGAACATAATATAATATATCAAAAGATTCAAATAATTGTACAAAATAAATCCCAAATTCTATCTCAGAGAAAGAATATCTTTGTGGTCTAGATGTTTATGGAGGTATAATACAACTTTTAAGGCCAAATAGATATTCCCTTCATTCAATATGTTTGGAATAATACACAAATCCTAACCCCCACTCTTCAAACCCTTTGCACAGTGATGTTTATGGGCTTTCCTGTGGAAGAGAAAATTCCTTTTCATAACAAGCAAGAAGTGAAGTATGCTAAAATTTCTTGGGGAACCATAAAAGACAAGAAAAGAAGATATATCTTCTAGAATTGCTGGAGAATCTGGTCTTCTCACATGCTATTCCATGTTCTCATTTTATAGGATTGAAAACATAGTAATACCATAAATAAGAATTTGTGTAAGAAAACTATTGGACATTGTTGGGAAATTTTAAGAAACAAAATAATTAAAAAATTTTACATTGATAAAAAAAACCTTTCTCTCTGTGAAACAGCTATAACTTCCTTAAAAACAGTCAATTTAGAATTTTCTCTGAATTATCTTAACTTCAGTACTAAATCGAAATGGGCTCTTCATCATGAGTTAATTTTAGCACTTTTTCCTGCTTTCTGATTTTCAATTACAACTGCTTTATTTTTCAACTAGATCATAATTATGAATAATGAAATATAATTAATAAAAAGCCTAGGTTTCGCCTCTTGCTTTCAAGCCCAAACCATTTTTTTTNGGGCACATTTTTTGGACATATGGATGCACTTTTACTTTCACCTTTTCATGTCGTAGTCTTCCTTGTTTTTACGTGGCTGTCTGCTGATCATGATTTTGTGGTATTTGCTCTTTGGATTGGTGACATTTCTAAATTCTTCATCAAAATATGAGGTTTTCACATCGGCTTGTGCGAATGTTATGCTGCATCTCCTAAATAATTTTTAGATAAAATCTCCATAGAACTGTAAATTATAACATAAATATGATCTTTCATTTCTTAAAAACCAAACTGTTAGTATGAAAAATTCCCTTAAATCATGAAAGTAATTTTTATTGCTCTTTGCATTGGAACTCCTCAATTTTTTAGTTTGTATTTCATTTTTTATTTAATGATATTTTATCAAAATTAACTGTAAAAAAAAACTGAAGTAAGCCATGCACCTAGGACTTATGCTATTCATACTGAACTTCGTATATTCCTATTTCATCTGAGAAGAATAAGGTTTTTTGTACCTGTTAAGTACAAAAAAAAATCATTAATTTTAGTGAATATTATTCAATCATAGAACTTGTGAGCAAACAAATCGTCTGCTAGATAAAAAGGAGTATTTTCTAAATGAAATGATGTGCTGTATAAAATTATATATTTTCAGACTTAGTCCACATCAACATAATTTTTTTCTGGAATAATGGCAGTGGTTTTTTGAAAATTCACTTTTTTATCTATCAGTCTACTCCAAAAGCTAAAAAATAATAAAAACAAAATAGTAAGTGAAAATGATATTTTATAACATATAGGTTGAAATATACTATTTAAAATTCAGCATTTATGTTTTAAAAAGTTATAGTATGAGGTCCTCCCATGTTTTTCTAATATTTTTGAAGTAAGTAATTTCAGTTCCGGTTATGGGGGAATGATTTTAAAATTAAAAATGCTTTTCTTGATCCGCTGTGTTCGGGAAAATTGTTATCCATATTCTTATTTAATCAAAATTCAAAATCTGTGACCTTAGCTTAGGGGTAAATACATAAAACCTCAATGTAATTTTTAAGTATAAAAGGAATTAAAATTATTCATAAATTAAGTTCTTGTTATAATTTGTATAATATTAAGTTAAAAATTATATACTATTTGTTAATAAGATTTTTTTAATTGTTTATTAGTATAACTCATTAATTATGTTGAAGTCTAACAATGAATATTTTTTCTGTTAAATTCAGATTGGTAATTTCAAAGAAACCTCCAAAATCTTTGAAGTATTAGTAGATTTCCCTCAAGAAAAATAAAAGCCTTCCATATTGGTAACATGAAATTTCTTCTGAAAATTTCTCACTGATATTTCACAGAAGGTGAAAATAGGGGGTGCTCAATTTAGTATAGTTATCTCTCTAGCATCCAAAATTTTTAAAATAAAGAAAGGAAATTTGGTGTTAAAGCTTCTTTCCACAAAACAGATTTTGTTAGAGCTGATCTATCTTCAGTGAGGAGATTTAGGAGAAGGGCGATATTTAAAACATTGATATCTTAATTATCATTAGCGCTACAAAAAAATAATACAATAGATAAATACAATTTTTTAACATTTATGTACTATACTGTTTTTGTGTTAAGAAAAGTGATTGATAACTAAGTTATTTCATAGGGAGAAACTGGAGCAGTGAGTGGCTCCCATTCTTTTAAAAATATATAAATCAAATTACGGCATTTTTGCATCTTTCTCCTAAAACAGATTATGAAGAGCAGAAGAATAAAAGGAAAATCAATGTAATTTTACAATGTAAGGTTATATAGTTTTTTTGTTAAAAAAAAAAAATAATAATATGGATATTTAAAGTTTGTAAATGAGAGTGTTTATTGGGCTTTTTTTGTTTTCAAAGTAGGTAAAACAATATATATAAATAAAGCAATTACTTACTGTTCCCAATTCTTTATTACAAAGTAGTTATCGAAATAAACATGCCCCTTATTACACTTTGTGAAGATCAGAGAAACAAGCAGTGGGATAAAACCTATCACTATGATAATGTGATTGGTTTGAGACAGAATCTCATCTTCCTGCAAGAACAAGAAATAAGAAATTTATTATTTACAAATAGTTCTTTCTACCGTAAATATTATTATTAGACGTTTTTTTGTTGAGGTTCGGTCAAGATAGATCCAAAAAATACAATTTTAAAAATGTTTTTTTAAAATTATCTGCCAACCTTTTGGCTTACATTGTAAGCCATCTTCAGGGCTATCATGAAGGCGAAAGGGAATGTTGCGTAACCAAGCATCCCTTCTTGCCTTCATGTTAGCCCTGAAGATGGCTCACAATTTAAGCCGAAACGTTGGCAGATAATTTAAAAAATACACATTTTTTAAATTGTATTTTTTGGATTTACCTTGACCGAACCCAACCAAAAAACATTTAATATTAATTATTTACTTTCCTAATATATTTAATCCCACATAAATTTTAAAAATTTTTAGTGCAAGGGAACAGAATAAAAATCTAACTGTCCCAGCCGGGACTCGAGAGTCATTTAAACAGCTTGACAATGTCAGCTCCTCCAAGCATAAGACGATATATTCGTCTGCCTCGGAGGTTGGACTCTCGACACTAGTGCGGGGAATTTAATGAGTTATCAGCATCTGGTAGCATAAATGGTAAATTCACCGGCCCAGAAAGCAGGAGATTCAGGTTCGAGTTCTGGCTGGAACAGTTCGATTTTTTATTCTGTTCCCTTGCACTAAAAATTGTGAAAATATTATTTTTCATAATTCTTAGCTTATTCTAATGGCTTTTTTTTTTTCTTCCATATTTTACCTTCACTGTTATCTCGAGTATTTAAAGCTATTTTGGTAGTTTATTATGATTTATATCCTCCTGAAAGGTGGACAATTTTTTTAGTTTACCCATCCCTATGTTTCGGACTTTTATTTGTTTCTTTGAGTTATCAGGAAATTAAAACATTAGATGTGGGATTTTCATGCCATGGAAAGTTTTAAAAATTATTCATCACTACCATCATTTGCTTAGTTTAACAGCATTAATGTTTTCAAATTTACTTTTTGTGAATTCTAATGGTACATACTTTTTTTTTTTTTTTGTTATAGTCATGAAGAGAAGAGAGACAGGTATTGGTAGTAAAACTGCCCTAAGCACCCACAGCATTGTGCAAGCATTTAATTCTCAAAAAAGCATGTTCAAGGCAATACTCAGAACTATTAAAATCAGAAATAATTTTTCGTCTAACCCATTACCCCTAATAATATCTTTTTTACTTTTTTAAAAAGCATTCTCAATATTTGAGCTTAGTGAAATCCCCCCCTTCCATTGTTAACTACTTTTTTTAAAGTAATTTTTTATTTGAAAGTCTTCTTTCTCCCTAATCAAATAGCTCAACATTTTATGTACCCAAATTCTTATACTACATTTAATTGCTTAAAATTTAGAAAATCTTATTAAACATTTATTAAGAAAAAAATGTTTTCTTTCTATTTTTATTTGAATTTTTACCTTAATATAAACTCCCAATGACATTACCTGCGTTTCCAGCATAATGGGAATATGTTCACGTAGGCTTCCACGGTCGTCAGATGTATGTACAGTTTCTTCTTCCGGGTTGGACCATGTCAATTTGTTGATAGTTGCCGAGCTTTCGCACATCCTGTGATAGCTTCTTCAGGGCTGAATAGAGAATGAGAGCTGTTTTCAAATCCAGGGGTACTTATACCCGTCGTGATCAACCAATAGGAAGGCAGGCTTCGCCTAAGGACCGGACCACGACGGGTATAAGTACCCCTGGATTTGAAAACAGCTCTCATTCTCTATTCAGCCCTGAAGAAGTCATCACAGGATGTGCGAAAGCTCGGTAACTATCAACAAATTGACACGGTCCAACCCGGAAGAAGAAACTGTACATACATAATGGGAATAATTTAATAGCATTTGTGGGGGAAAATCATAGTTACCAAATTATTGTGGTAGAGAAAGAGAAACTGAATTGTGGGCTAGTTGTATATACCATAAAAAATCACTACTGGCTCTGAAGTAGATTTATAAGTGGATTGAGTAACCTGGTGCTAGAAATTTTCAATTCCTTCTTAATAATATTTTACTATATAAATGTTTAGAATATGCTTCTGATTTAACTAGATCTAGTACATTTTTTACCATTCTGGAAGGCAACTTTTAGGGTCCCTTATGCCACAAAGAACTATTATTGACTGTTAATTAGATGATCTCACTCTTTATGATCTCACTTAATATTCAAAGGGTAAGTTCAATTGACTTCTCTCAATAGTATTTGCAATTATGGTGTTTATAAGTTTTAGTATTAGAAAATATTTACCGAAATATCCTTTTTTGCTATGTATTGCAGCACAATATCTTCAAGATCCACCCACAAAAAGATAAAACAATTCTGTATTAGAAGACAAAGCAATGTCTGAAATAAAAATAGAACAATGTTAGATCAATCTTCATCCTTGTTCTAATGAACACACCTTCCTTGAGCTTTGATGCAATGAAAAAGCTAATTTTTCCACTGAAGTTAAGAAAAAATTAAGATGACCCAGAAATAAGCATATTTTATACAGAAGCATTGAAATGAAGATCTGGAAAATTTTTGAAGTCTATTTACAATTATGAAAGGGATTGAAAAAAAAAAAAAAAAAAAAAAAAANTGTACAATCTTTTGAGTTAAACAGTGAAGGTGAACATTGAATATCCGCCAATAGGCCTGTCACTTTCTATATAATCTTGATTTTCATGGTCACTTTTTTTTCCCATGCTGCAGTTCTTTATAGGTTCAGCAGGGGTGCTATCAAAACCAGGAGCTTCGTGATTTTTTAATCTTCCATTAGCTGTTATTAATTCTTCTTCATCAGTTTCATTTCAGAGCACGTCCAAACTAAGATTCTTTCGCCTTTGACTAGTCTTTCCAAATTTTATAAAGCTCCTGAATTGCCTCATCCACTCCGGAAGGTAGTCAGCTGTCAGTGATGGGAGTTCCTTAGTTATCATGGCATATGGAGTGTGCTTGCCTGACAGATTTCCTGTTTTGATTGACTAAGTGGAGAAGTTTCTTGGGTTGTTGTTGTTCTTTAGTTTATCTTCATCCTGGTCCTGCTGGGCACATTTTTTGGACATATGGATGCACTTTTACTTTCACCTTTTCATGTCGTAGTCTTCCTTGTTTTTACGTGGCTGTCTGCTGATCATGATTTTGTGGTATTTGTTCTTTGGATTGGTGACATTTCTAAATTCTTCATCAAAATATGAGGTTTTCACATCGGCTTGTGCGAATGTTATGCTGCATCTCCTAAATAAGTCATCGATATTCATCACTTGGATATAATTTGTATTTGATATATATATATATATATTTGGGATTTGTCCCCCCTCTCCATCAAAGTAAATTTTATTAATTACCATTAGATGCCACTTCTTTATACACATCAATTCCCATTCCCGAAGGATTGAGTCCCTCAAATATTTTCTTGACCAGCGGTTCTCATACAGTGCCTTCTCTACTGAGTTACTAATTGGCCTTGCAAAACTAGTCTTGACCAAAAACACCTTCACCTTTAATAGTGATACCTATTTACAAATTATAGGCACAGCCATAGCTACTAAAATGGCCCTTCCTAATGCCAGTTTGTACATGGGCCAACGTGAACAAATGTTTCTGGCCTCCCGCCCTTTGCAACCCCTCGTCTGGAATGGATGATATTTTTGTGATTTGAACCCACGGACAGGAATCCCTCTCCACATTCCTAGAGGACCTTATTATTTAGCCCTTTAAGCACTGCTTTTTCCATAAAATTCACATGGAATATATCCAAAGACGAAGCCACTTTTTGGATGTTGATATAAAACTAGTAGACAACCACTTCGTCATTGGTGTTCACATGAAGCCAACTAATAAACAGGACTATTTACATTGTTCCAGCTGCCACCCTCCACACACCAAGAGGTCCTTACCTTACTCTCCTCTCGGGGCCACCGCATCTGTAATTCTCAAGAAATATTAGAGAGTTACTAGGGATCCCTAAAAGAATCTCTTCTTCAAAGGGATTATCCAACACAACTCCTCAACAGAAAAATCCTTCCTTCAAACCGAACTTCCATCCTAAACCTAATTCTCCTAATGCCTGAATCTCTAACCTGGTTACTGAATATTTCCCCGGGGTAGAAGGTATCAAGACCAAGATACACGAAGCCCTCCCTATTATTCAGAACAATCCATTTCATATTTACTTTTTGTGAATTCTAATGGTACATACTTTTTTTTTTTTTTTGTTATAGTCATGAAGAGAAGAGAGACAGGTATTGGTAGTAAAACTGCCCTAAGCACCCACAGCATTGTGCAAGCATTTAATTCTCAAAAAAGCATGTTCAAGGCAATACTCAGAACTATTAAAATCAGAAATAATTTTTCNATATATATATATATATACTGAATGCTTCTGAAGCTGATCAAAACAACCAATTGAAAAAAGTGACATGTACGTCCATTAAGCTTTAAATAGCATAAGAATTAAGTATAGTCAGCCCCTCTTAAAACAGATTAAGAGGAAATGAAAAGTTTATGAATATGTGTGTAGATGTAAGTAGAGTACCTGGAAAACCATGGAGAAGGCCGCTCTTTTCCTCGGCATGGCGAGGGACGTGAAGTGGTGAATGAGGACGGTCATCCCAAGGGTGTAAGGTACCATGACGAAGCCCGGGGGCTCTCCGTTCCTGCAAGGAGAACATCGCACATAGGGATTGTACAGGGAACAGACTGCCAGGCTCGCGAGGGAGTAGACCAGTCTGGTGCATCCCATCACACCTTCATTCTAGCGTAACTTCCGGATGCCTCACAATTTTTAATTTTTTTAACGGCAAAATTAGGTTTGTCTAGCCAAAATTACTATTACTACTATACTTTAGTTATTTATGCTAGTTCACTTACACTAGCAGTAAAACATGTGGTTAAGTTGTCTCACTTGAAGGTTATGTTATCCTGTCTAAGCTTTACATAATTAAGCCGCACTTCCACCAAACTGACCAGCGGGTGACGTCATACTTTTTATTCATTTTTTAATTTTCATGATTTTTTAAAAATTTCCCATGTATAATATGAAACATTCCAGAGCTATATCCCCCCTCCTCCCGAAAATTGCCGCAATCAGTTAGTTGTTTTTGGCTATAAAGCTCCATTTTATTTTTACATTTTACTAATAAATCATTAATAATTTATTAAAACACGATAAAAGTAAAATATTTGTAAAAGAACTCTTACAGTAAGAATGTCTGCCATGAATAGAAATGGAGTATCTGAAATGTATCAAAAAGATCCAAGGAAGTTTCTACCCTAAGGATACTTGTAGGCTTAAGAGGATGAGATGGTGAGTTGGATGTGACAGTCCAATTCCAACTGGTCTGAGGGGGAGGGAGGAAGCAAAAGCCAATGAGGGGTTTATTTACTATTACTTATTCATTTATATTATTATTCATTTATTATTTTATTATTATTTATTAATCCAAGCTTAATCTTATTTTTAACAAGCTACAACAATCTTTGAACAATTTCGGCCTAAGTATAAATCTCTGTTGCTTTGGTTTGAGCAGAAATTACTTCTTTTATAGCGGTTGTAATAGAAATAACTGTTCCTTGAAGTGAAATATGTACAATCTTTTGAGTTAAACAGTGAAGGTGAACATTGAATATCCGCCAATAGGCCTGTCACTTTCTATATAATCTTGATTTTCATGGTCACTTTTTTTTCCCATGCTGCAGTTCTTTATAGGTTCAGCAGGGGTGCTATCAAAACCAGGAGCTTCGTGATTTTTTAATCTTCCATTAGCTGTTATTAATTCTTCTTCATCAGTTTCATTTCAGAGCACGTCCAAACTAAGATTCTTTCGCCTTTGACTTGTCTTTCCAAATTCCATAAAGCTCCTGAATTGCCTCATCCACTCCGGAAGGTAGTCAGCTGTCAGTGATGGGATTCCTTAGTTATCATGGCATATGGAGTGTGCTTGCCTGACAGATTTCCTGTTTTGATTGACTAAGTGGAGAAGTTTCTTGGGTTGTTGTTGTTCTTTAGTTTATCTTCATCCTGGTCCTGCTGGGCACATTTTTTGGACATATGGATGCACTTTTACTTTCACCTTTTCATGTCGTAGTCTTCCTTGTTTTTACGTGGCTGTCTGCTGATCATGATTTTGTGGTATTTGTTCTTTGGATTGGTGACATTTCTAAATTCTTCATCAAAATATGAGGTTTTCACATCGGCTTGTGCGAATGTTATGCTGCATCTCCTAAATAAGTCATCGATATTCATCACTTGGATATAATTTGTATTTGAACAGAGGGCTATCAACCCACCATTGCCCTAGTCCCACCATAGGGCTGCCATCTACCACCCTGTGTATCTTTGTTATTGTTTGAGTTATAGAAAGATTGTTTTACTAATCCACCTATGGTAGGTTAATGGAAGGACATAACTGACTTACTTAATCTTGTATGTAAAGTTTTTTCCGGGTTGGACCGTGTAAAGTTATTGATGGTTGCCGAGCTTTCGCACATCCTGTGATGGCTTCTTCAGGGCTGAATAGAGAATGAGAGCTGTGTTTTTTTTTTTGGGTNGCTCGGCAACCATCAATAACTTTACACGGTCCAACCCGGAAAAAACTTTACATACATCTGATGACTGTGGAAGCCTACGTGAACATCTTACTTAATCTTGCTTAAACTTTCTTCTAATAAATCTTCTGCTGAGTTCTCTTAATTATCCAATTATTACCTTTTAGGAACATTTTACAATTAAAGCCTCAGCTTTTTTAACATTCTTATTTAAAGAGGAACCTTCACAATAAGAAATAGTCTACTTATTCAGTTAACTTATTAAGGATCTTAAATTTATTTTTGAAGACTAATTAAAAGTCAAGGTGTTAAAAAAATTCATCATCAAAGTGAGGAGTTTTAATGGGTTTATATAAATGGAATGGAACTGGCTTGGAACTATGAAAGTGCAATATGAAGTGGATCTTTACTTCCTAGCATAGCCTAGTTGTCTGTAGCCACTTAGATTCTGAAATTTTGCCTGGTGGCATTTCACTTTCATTCAAAACAAGAAAGTTTTTTTTTTTTTTAGAAACTGCTATAAGATCAGAACAGTTATAATAGTAATAGTATTGAGCACACAACAAATTTGACTTATTTAGCTTAATAACCAACTTAGTCTTTCATTTTGAATTTAACATGTACCATATTTCATTAAGAAAAAAATGAAAACTGTAGACTCTAGAGCATTGACAGACACACACAGTAATCTCATGGATGCCTGAAAGAGTAGCAGCCGCTATTAACAAAAACTCTTCATCAAAGTATCAGAACAAATAACCAGAGTACTTGATTTTAGTTGAGCATCTGTTCATCTTATTCTTCAAGAGCAGTGAATGTGACCATATCACATGTGTTTGACTAGGAGTTGAGAGAGACTGACTGAAATTCTGTTATTGTGGCTTGTAACAAACTACTTTATATCTCTAATTTTCAACAATGCTTGAATTATGACAATGGTAGAGCCCTGATTTATATGGCCCAAGATAATCCCCATTGGTTAAAAACAATTGACCATCAAAATCATTGGAAGATGTGGGATCATCTTCAGATTTTCATTTTTATCTCACAATCCCACATATAAATACATTTATACGCTCACTCACACAAGTCTGGAATAAAAAATTTATATATATATATATATAAA
>KZ807058.1:504516-521528 GCA_000696205.2 Oncopeltus fasciatus
TTATATTTATAATATATTTATATGTATACTTAAATACAGAAAAATATAGCATACTCTTTATATATATGTACATATTTATAAAAGAAAATATATGCTTGTGTGCAAGGTGTTTGTGGAATTTAAAGTACTTAGCTTATTTCACTTGTAATGTTCGACCAGGAACTGGGAGAGTGGACGCTACATTTGGTCTGGGACATGGAGAGAGATAGCTTCCCCCTCCTAAGGTAACTGTGACGATATTCATACACAATACTCATTATATAAATCCTCATTACAACTAACTACTTAAATACACACTATTTTTTCACAAATAAACAATTAAAAAAAAAAAAAAAGAAAAAAAGAAAAAGCAATACAAATTTTGTTTCTATGCACACACAGAAATGTAGACGATCTTCAACGGCTAACATAAAAAAATCAGCCATGTCTTATTTTAAGCAAATAATGAAGCTTAAGAAAATATTTGTCCCAACACCACGACCCTTGAGTGTTAAAAAACAAGAAATAATTAGTAAAAGAAAGACAAGAGAAAATGTGCAACGCCTAACGTAAATTACCGTAACCGAATTTCGTTCCAACAACTTTTTCAAGAATTAAATCTAGAAAACGTTGAAACTGCTTTGGAATGTAATTACTTCTTGAATAAATGTTAAATTTTCAAATTCTAAACTGACTTACACACAATTTATTATTCATAATATATATTTCATATAATATTTTTTNAAAAAAAAAAAAAAAAATGAACTGTTAAGAACAGCTATTTCGCAAGTAATATTTGTAAGCTATGTGATCCTCGCCTCACAATAAGCAAATGGTTTCCTCTTATGGAGGAGATAAATAACTTTTGATGCCCAAAATATCCCATCCAGACAATCAAGTGTAAGACTGGAATGTAAACTAGAACCATTAATTAATTATAACATTCACCAGCAGGCTCAGAACCAGGTAAAGCTAATCCTAAAGTTAAGGAAAAAGTATGAGCAGTTATGTTTACAAAACATACAACAAAATAAATAAATTCAAAAATCAAATATTTAGTTTAAATATTATTTAACATACTAAATATATAAAGAAACAAATAAAATATTGGTTTTGTGCCTGCAAGACTATACTATATTGTACTCCCGGTATTTAAATATAATGCCTTGCTCAATTAAATACAGTAATTTATAATGTGCTTTGTACTTTCTTGAAGGCATCTTATTCCCATTTTTTCTTCTTTTTTTTTCTTTTTCTTCCTCCTGTACACTAAAATGAGGTCTAATGTTCATATTTTAATTCAAAAATTTACAAAACTATATAGTCCTTATAAGACGAACATGCGCAACGCACAACACATACAAAGCTAACACTAGAGGAAGAAGAGTCCTTTACACACAGAGCCGTATGAGCCGTTTCAATGTGGACACGCTAGGTAACTCGAGATTAAACTTATGAACACATCATCCCCTCCAGTCCACTCATATTGCACTTCAGGTTGGTGAGCTCGCCTTTTCATCTACTCCTATCTGTTTTCCTCTGAAATCAGACAATATTATAAATTACTAGCTATTTCAGAATTTGTTTTCATGATCTTATGGACTAATTTAAAACCACATAAACATTATTCTGTATGCAATGAAGAGACTAATATATCTCCAGTACCTTCAGATGCAAAGAAGTTTTGAGTAAATGGAAGGAAAGGATATTCTGCTGAACACAATGGGGCTACTTAAGGTTATCAGTACCTTTATGATTTACAATTTTATGAATAATTATAATCTTATAACAGTTTCAGACCATTTTACAGTCTTTACGATGTTTTGGGCTTTCAAGGCATAACATCTTTTCCAGAGTCCAGAAATCTCTGGGCCATGGGAAAGACTTAAAAGAAATTTACAAATATAATAAGAAAAGAAACAACAGGATAATATCTGCATTGAATGTATCCAAATTATTAAATATTTTTTCCAAACCGAACAGCAATGGTCCACTAGGGTCGTCATACAAAGAATCCTCAAATCAAAATTATTATTTCTCGATGTATCCGATATATACATATGTATATGTATATAGGGGAAAAGTTTGGTAGAAATTCAAAATTGGCAGTATAATAGTTTGATGTTCACGTAGGCTTCGACGGTCCTCAGAAGTATTTACCGTTTCTTCTTCCGGGTTGGATAGTATAATAGTTTATTAATAATGCTTAAATGTAGTACAATGTTCCTTGAGATAGATCATACAAAAAACAATGTAATTTTTTATATTTTTGCAGCATCAAAGATTAAAGAGATAATTAGTTTGATCTTTTTAATTTATAGAATACAGTGAGTACTTAAATTTAACAATAGACATTGAGGGTCTCAGTAATCCAAAGCTTCAAGTTCAAAAATAAAATAAAATAATAGTCAAAGCTATTTCCAGACGAATAGGTGTTTATAATAGGCTGGTTTACGTTCAAATATCACTTTAGATAATAGTATTAGGGATTAAATGCTATGCTTGATTTTAGAAGCTTTCATCAATTACTTCAAACAAAAAGATATTTAACAATAGATGTTCCAAAAACTGAGTGAGTTAGGAAAATAAATGAATAAATATGAATATTTTAGGGCCTTAAGAAAATAAATATAATTTTCAAAAAATATTAGCGAATTCTGAGACCAAAATTAAATTATATTAAAATATTTATTTTTATAAGAAATACAAAGTCTTTGAGATTTAACTGTTTATACAAATACTTGACTTAATTAGAGTTTATTTGATGCTTACATGATCCTACTTTCTTTTTGCATGGAGCATCTCCATAAGAAGTGTTTGAGTAGGTGCTCCACCATTGCAGTGCTTCATATAGAGGTGTTCCTCTCCCCTCACGGCAACCCCATGAATTTCTGGCAAGATTAGGAGCAGCTTGTTGAACTTGTCCTAAACAGAAAGAAAATAATTAGACTTATTATATTTATTGTCGGAGAAAGACTAAACCAAGATTTTATTGAAGTGTTAAATAAGGGCCAACCAAGTTTTCTTTCTCTCAAAATATGTTTATTCAAACTTGAAAGTTAGACCTTAGACAGTCATTTTCATAAGACTACAAAAACAACAAAAATAAACTTAGGTACAGATATTATTACTGATAATAAATACTGTCTATGCCTAAGTGTTTTGTCAAGGAAGATTTATATTTCCCCTGGTATATTTGGTTTCTTGCAAAGGAAACTAAATTTACTGAGGGAAACATAAACCTTACTAGACAAAAACAAGGCAATAATCTAAACTTTAAAAAGTGATGAGAGAGAGTGAACCTTCACCCTCAAAACCAGAAAAGGCCCCAAGCTAGGAGGTATCTCTCATTTCGAGGTAAAATAATATGACTTTTATTATTTATTTTAATACTTGACTTGTATAATTATAATAATTTATTTATTTATANATAATAATAATAATAATAAAATTCTGTTAATAATATTTATGCCTAGGTGCCATGTTTTTGTAGTAACTTTAAAAATGAACTAAGGTCAAAACTGCTCAAGTTTGATTAAAGACATTGTGGGAAATATATCTTGCCCTATATTTACCATATAATTGTAATTTTATATTATATCTTTATAATATAATTGTAATCAAAAAGGCTATAAATATAAGAATTTTCAAAATATTTTAGAAAAAGCAGCTGAGAGAAAACGCTCAATGGAGTTTTTTGATTTAACATCTATGCTCAGAATTTTTAAACTACTTAAAAAATAATACAATATGGCCAGAGTTTCAATGTACCTTAACTATTCATTTGATTGACAAATTATATTTTAACATTTATGAACCTAATTATTTATTATGTAATCTAATTAAATATTTGTCATTAAGAATTTTAAGAGATATTAAAGAGAGAGCTATGTACTAAACAAGCCCAACAAGAGACCTTAGAGGGCCAAAGGAAAAGTGCATGTTAAGGACGTGTGTAAATCACAGAAAGGAAGAAAAAAAAAAACTATTGTATTAAATCTGGAACCTTTGGCGCAAAAGTTCAGCCTTACTGCCCTACTTTCTATGAGAAAAACTAAAGATAAATAGAAAATTAAGAAAAAAAAAACTTCTTTTTTTTTATTTATTTAGGAAAGGTATAAAAGGTAATAAATAAGGTAATTTTTCAAAAATGGGATGATTCTAAATAAGCTCTGCTTGAGATATACTCAGTAATTGTGGGGAAAAAAAAATTACCTAAATATCTTATAAGTTTGACTAAAATAAGAACATTTTTACAAGAGCCATTTTACCAGACTTTTCCAAATCTATTCCGTTTATAACCACATTTTCTCACAGATATATATTAAAACAATCAATTGAATTTAGTTATATTTAAATTACTAAAGTGATGAGGTTCAGGTAGGCTTCCACAATTTGCAGAAATATTCATATTTTTCTCCTGCATTTGAACGTGTCCAAAATATGATTTCTGCAGATCTTTTGTACTTCCTGTGATGGTTTTCCCATTGAGCTCTGAAGAAGCCATCACAGGATTTGTGAAAGTCACGGTCAAGCTTGGGAGAAGAATCTATGAATAAAGTGACAATAATTTTTATTTCATTTTCCAAGAAAAATGAGAAAATATACGTACCTGGACCTGTGGATATGATCCGAGACAGTAATCATGAAGGGCTTGCTGGACTTGGTCATGGCCCTCCTGGACATGCTTCCTATTCATCAGATTCCGCACATCTGTATAACAAAGAAAAAATACCTATAAAAACATCTCCGATTGAAGCTAAACAAATTACATATAAAATATTAAAATTCTCTGCATTTATTTATTGACAACAATAATTTCAGAAAATTACTTTTGAGGTTTTAAAAAAAAGGATTAAGATTTATTTTACTTTCTTTTAATTTAATTTTTTTTTCCTCTAAATTATTAGTAGAATCTTTATAGTTACGATATGACTCATTAATAATTTTTTTTTTTTCTTATTTCACTTATTACCAAAGGACATTTTTACATTTTGAGGTCTATCTAAAGGGGGGAGGGGGTAGGTCTGAGTAAAAGTGGATGTTATTTGTATACGAAATTGTGAATGAATGGCCAAAGTGAACAAAAATAAATTTTGAATATTTGCATGGTGGCTCCCAGAGTAATGGAAGAAAGACTAAAATCACTAGCCTATACACAATAACAATCAAGTGTTTTACTGCAGACTACAACATAGTTTGATAAAACTGTCCATAAATATTCTCCTTTTGATCTTGAAAAAAAATTAAAGGAAAAAAGTTTTTCACAAAAAAAAAATTAATATTTCTTGTTTTAATTATACGATTATACCAGTTAACTAGTCTAACATAAAATTGAATATGACTTTTGAAGAATGTTTTGATACACTAAAAAACTTGTATAAGTTGATTACACAATTTTCATGATTTTAATGTGAGGCATGCACAAATATAAGTACAACATTGCTGAAATATAATTTTCTAAATTAAACAAGAAAATTATGTATTTTTCATACCAGAATTAAATTTTGGTCTCAGTTTCTCACACCAGTTTGTAAATGTTCAATGTTAAAATATGGAAATATAATGCTCCAAAATGCCTTTAACAATTTGTATGAAATTGGTGTTCTACAGGAAAATAATCAGAAAAGTTGTACAAGTGATTCATACCAGGATTTATACAAATATTCCATGCTTCATGATAAAATTATAGAATGGGAAGTTACTTCTTTTTTCAAGGAAAATAGAAGTCATACATACGTAAGCTATATAAATTTTTTTTTTGTAATAAGCACATAAGGTCAATTAGGTTTAGAGGACATGGACATACCTAAGGGATGAAGAGGTCAATGAGTGAACAATAAGCCTTACTATATCAGAGTCAAGCTTCATACAAAAGAAAATATTGAAAATGAACGAAGTCAAAAGGAAAATTAAGTATCGAACTAATAAAGAACTTTATAATACATATTATCTCATTGTAATGACAGCATGGAAAATTGCAAATTTTGGCCTCTTTACCCAGTATATTTTTATTCTTATGTAATCATAGTTTGAAAAAAAAAGAAAAGAAAAAAAAGAAGTAAAATTAAAATCAAGAGTTTTTGAATAGTACTTAAAAATTTGAGATGTTTTTCACTAAAAGAGTGCAAACAAGAAAATTAATTTAAAATTGTTGAACGGACCATATTTTTTTAGAAATCTTAAGAAGGATCATGCAGATTTGGAGAAATTTTGTCCTACAATTGTATCAGTTTGAATAAATTTGTTTTCTTTGAGAACTATTATAATTATAGTTATTATTAAGAGGAATTTATTTACTTGAGTAAAGTCTGTACAGGCTATATTTTATTCAATATTAATACAGTGACACCAATTTATACCATCATTTTAGCAAATTTATTTCCTTCTTTATGGCCTGAAAAATACAAAAAAATTTATCTAGTAATTTATTTAGTAATTTAAATTACCGGACTTAGAAAAGTTACCCTGTGGTATAAAATTGTCTATTTCTTCATTTGTCTCAATTTATCGTCATTTGGTTTTGTAAGCAGGAAAAACATATTAGATTAATGCTTTCTGTTGTTTCTTAAAGTGTTCATAATTTATACATGCAATATATTAATTTAGGAGATAGAATGATGAAAACAATAGGCAGTTAAAAAATTTGTTGATCAGCAAATTTATACAGCAGATGTAAGTAACACAGGCACAGCTTTGTACATATTGACGCATCCCTCAATACAATTAACAGGAACAAGATTTATACTAAGACCAAAAGCCCAATTGTTTACACAATTTGGTGGGGACAAAGTTCTGTCACCAAATATTTAGCTACATTTGGTTGTAAAACCCATGCTAACCTATTTTTAGTTGCAATATGGACAATAAATGGATACATTAAGCACTCTAGATATCAGAAAAGAAAGGAACAAAAATGGCAGGTTAGTATTGACTAAAGCCAGTGACTCTACTTCATGGCAGAGTCACTTTAAAACCAGCAACTTTATGGCCATATGTAAATAACAACTTGAAGAAAATTTACTTTAGGACAAAAGATCCTTTCAAAGTTAAATTTTGATTTTGAATTTGGTATTAAGAGAAGTGTGAGTAATGATTCTGTAACATATTATGATGTTATATTTTGTTGTATAGGTTTACCATGCGCATGGTGTACTTCGATATTATATTTAAATTTATGTGTCATAATATATATTATAGTTATTATGTGTGTGGGTCATACACTCTTGATGAAATAGTGATATACTAATGATTGATATAATGATTATATGTATAATATATAAATTAGATATGACATGGCACATCCAAATTCAAAAGTATATTTAGATTTTTGGGAATAACTATTCAGTTCTGTTCAATTCCTTAGATTGCATGGAAAGGTGGTTTTTTTACATAGCAGATTTCCCTAAAAAAAAATCAAGTATCAACATATTGGTTCAACATGAAGGGGAAGGAGTGTTTAAAGAACAAAAAATTAAAAAATCTTTAATATCTTTGATATTGCTAAGAGTAAGAAAAAAAAGATAAGAATATGAGTGCCCTACAGTTAATTTCAGTACAGTAAGCATATATTAACATAAAAAATTCAAAGGATAATTAATAATTTTAAAAATTCTTGTTAGTTATAATGACAAAAAAAAAGTGTGTTGTATGTATGTGGAACCAACTGTTAGAGGATGGGCATGGTTCAAACAGTAACTTTATTGTTACCCACAATCACAGAGTGATTTCCAGTGAATACATTTTCTTAACGCCACATGACTATTTAGAAAAGAAGCCTTTTACTTGCAACTAAAACATAAAGGGGGCGCTATGTCCAACACTATAATTTAGCAAAATTTAATATGTTACATGTATAAATAGTGTATTTTAGTATACATCCTCTTAAACCTAAGGAATATTTATCTTTCAGCCTAATGCTCAGAGCATATCTAATTAATAATCCATGCTACACACAGCAAAAGCCCATTTGGTTTTTAAAAAAATACCTAAGATGAAAAGGAATCCACCACCAATATTTGTCATAAAATACAAACATTCTTATTACAATCTTATTAAATTAAATCTCCAGAGCTATATCACACAAAAAGTAATATAATGAACAACTGATGTTTAATCTAAATAACAATAAATGAATAATAATTTTAAGACTTCTTACAAGAAGAAAGAATATAACTACTTACCAAAAAGGCGAGTATGGTAAGAACTTAGGGAGGCTCTTGAAATAATATACAGGATTAATTAGATATTTAAAGAAATTTGTTATGGCTGAAAATGACAAGGAATTTTTAAAGACTGCAATGAAAAAATTAAGCCACAATAGAAAATTTATTTATTTTAATGTAACTAAAAAATTACACTTCTAATATTTATTTATTTTACATTATAACTCATTGCATAAAAATAAGAAAAATTATCAAAATAATAAATTTCCTTAGTAAGCCAGAATTTGTGCAATTGTCTCACATTATAAAGCATCTCCTGGGAGAGAATTATTGCTTTAACATGTCCTAAGGTCTTTTAATCAGATTTGATATATCATGATCATAAGAATTATCATTTCAAAGATACTCTGAAAACTATTCCCTGATTCTATAATAATTTTAAATAGTTTTTCTAATAAAGTTGAATAAAGAATTACATCAATCACACTTAATTTTTAATAGATAATTGATAAGCTGAGGAGATCTGTTCTGGACTCTTAAGTCAGGGGTTGCAAATTCAAGTCCCGCCCAGGGCAATCTTTTATTAAGAAACAAAAGCTTGCTCAGTGCCTTGGATGTTTAGAATATGGTGGCTACAAGTAGATAGCCCCGAACCTCCCTGAACCTAAGTGGTTGCATAAGAGGTAACAAAAAATAAAGTTTCAAACCTACTGGTTAAATGACTATTAATTTGATTAAATTTCCCCAAATCTGGGATCCTCTGGTCCAATGCAACTAATATAATCTTTGACTAACAAAATAAGAAACTTGGGACGTAGGTTGAAGAAATTTGAATTATTTAACTTCAAAACTTTGATTATTATAAGTTAAAATACACCAGAATAATTTTGAATACTGTAAAAATTTTCCAAATACAAAAGTATTCATGGATTTATATGCTATGAATAGTTACATATTGCCTCTATGAGTTTAAATAATGAACCAAAGTATGACTTTTGGTACTCGTGAAAGCTCCCTCAAGTAGTTGAAGAAAATTGTTATCAACACTAACTGGAAGAAAGTGGCAATATACCTAACAAACTTAATGACTAACAATCTTACAATTAACCTAATGACTTACTTTACAACAAATATTATAAATACCTAACCATTAGGTTATAATTATCAAATCACACTGAGCTTCATGACTCAAAGTATCTGCACTAATTTGACATGAAATAAAAAATTAGGAGACTTTATTAGTAACATGAACAAAATTGATCAAACATTTACATAACATCTAAAACACAGGTACAAGACTACTTTTATTAACCAAGATTTATTTCATTATTTACATGTCTGATAAGGATCATAAAGAACCTCATACAGTACCATTTCCAGGTGAAGGTAATAGGGTTGAAAGTTAATTGAAATCAATAAGCAAATACTGAGAATATATTAATTATAATTTATTTTTTAAGGCTGCAGTAATCATTGAATAGTGCTGAAGTAATGAATCTGCTCAATGAATAACTTGGAGTGAAGGCCAACAATGGTTAGGTCTGTGTCTTCTTTTCATTATGATAGATACCCAAGTAGCTTTAAATAGCTGGCTATGTGGTCAGCATATTTTACAAATTTCATATTTAATTAATTTAATGCAAGGGGTATTAATAATATTCTTTAAAAGATTTTCTTAAAACAATAAGTTTAAAGTTTTTAAATTTTTGCTAAATTTTCTTCCTAGCGTAATAATGTGATAAAATAAATGAGATTAACATCCTTTAAAAAGTTTTATCTTACAAATATTGTTGCAATAAATAATGTTGAGAAGGCTTATAGAAATACAATAGTACAGGACTGCTCGGTTAAAATCAATTAATTCCAATTATATTTTACATAATAAAATAAATATGCAACTATTATTTATTTTAAATTTATATTTTACATAATCAAGTGAAAAGCCCTTAATCTAAATAACTCTTCCAAAAAAATTAAAGATTTTTTTGTTGAAAACTCTACAATCTCCTATTATATTTCTTTTTGAATTTGACCAAGGCTAAAAAATTCTTTAAATGTTCTAAATTTAAGCAAAATTAAGGCTACACTAATGTGAAAGTATATTCATATGGGTATTAAATGTAACAAATAAAGCTTTATAAAAAGTTAAACTTATAATCAATTTAAGATTCTGTTTAATGAAATAAGAAATTGTCCAACCCTGAAGAGGCATAAACATGATGAAAAACTAGTTACGAAATAAAATATATAATCCAAATATTAATAATGACACATATAAACACTTCTTATATTTAAGAAAGATAAGTAAATATATCCAATTGAATGTTAAAGGAATTGCTGGTCTGCTATCAATCATGTCCATGCATCGTTTTACTTACCAAAATCTCTTCTGAGACTCACAAACAGGAATGATAAATGAGGAAAGTACATGTCCATTGGTTGGGGTTACCTGGATTAAGCAGGAGAAGGAACTTTACGCAGATGTAGTCAGAGAGATCGAACTTAAGGTCCTGAAGCTGTGAGGTGATCTCGGCAAAGGGCTCGGCAAGACTAGGCACCCCGAGAAGGCCGAGGGATAAGAGGTCAAACTTTTGTCCATTTGGGAGGGTCATCTCATCTGGGAGGTTATTGTGCATCCTTTGGTGGATGTGATCCAGAACCAGCATATCCGACCATGAGTGCTGTAATAATTTCATTTGGTCATCCACCTAGAGAAAAAATGAATAAAAATGCATTAAGTTGTGAATGATCTAGAAAGTAAAATATATAATAAAAATCCTTATTTTTAACTTTACAGTAAAAATTAGGAAAATGGAGCCAAACATGGTCCTTAATACAAGGCATAGTCCAAACTAATTCCATTGTTAAAATTTAGACACTTTATAGTTTTCTTAACTCAAGTAAATTGCAAGTTAACTGATTTACAATGCATTGATTTAACTCACTGAAAATTTTTATATAACTTTCTCAAGAGGTACCTGGTGGGATCTCAGGGTTTTCTAAAATACATATTATTGTAAAAAAAAGAAAATATGGGGCTAACATTTGGTAATCCGTGCAGCAACAGTATAAAAAGGGGTTCTCCAAGACTAGAGTGGGAGGGTGTCTTTAACATTTTATAAGCAATGCCACAGTCATTTGTTTGATTAATATCCATATCGGAAAAGATTCAATAATGAATGACAAAATTTGATTTACATAACATTTAGAGTAATTTTAGCTTCTTCTATGTAGAATCAAATTAATTTTTCAAGTGGAGTTTCATAGTATAGTATAAAGGTGAGTGGATTGATTTCCGAAGGGAAATCTGCTAAAATTCTTAAAATATACATATTTATCTGAACAGGCCCATTAGCCCACAATGTAATTAATACAAATAAACTAAAAATGGTATTTGAACACTTCTCTTGAAAAAAAAAAATATAAGATTAGTACATTATTTGTTTAAATAAATTGAGAGAAAGAAATGATTAGAGATAGACCAAATTGAAAAAGATCTCTTCAATATCTTCATTATTGTCAATTCTTACAAAAAAAAAAAAAAAAAAAAAAAAAGGAATTAAATTTTTTTTTTTTTTTTTTTTTTTTTATAAAAAATTTTTAAATAGCTTACAGTTAAAAAAAAAAATTCAAAAAAAAAAAACTTCTTTTTTTTTATTTATTTAGGAAAGGTATAAAAGGTAATAAATAAGGTAATTTTTCAAAAATGGGATGATTCTAAATAAGCTCTGCTTGAGATATACTCAGTAATTGTGGGGAAAAAAAAATTACCTAAATATCTTATAAGTTTGACTAAAATAAGAACATTTTTACAAGAGCCATTTTACCAGACTTTTCCAAATCTATTCCGTTTATAACCACATTTTCTCACAGATATATATTAAAACAATCAATTGAATTTAGTTATATTTAAATTACTAAAGTGATGAGGTTCAGGTAGGCTTCCACAATTTGCAGAAATATTCATATTTTTCTCCTGCATTTGAACGTGTCCAAAATATGATTTCTGCAGATCTTTTGTACTTCCTGTGATGGTTTTCCCATTGAGCTCTGAAGAAGCCATCACAGGATTTGTGAAAGTCACGGTCAAGCTTGGGAGAAGAATCTATGAATAAAGTGACAATAATTTTTATTTCATTTTCTAAGAAAAATGAGAAAATATACGTACCTGGACCTGTGGATATGATCCGAGACAGTAATCATGAAGGGCTTGCTGGACTTGGTCATGGCCCTCCTGGACATGCTTCCTATTCATCAGATTCCGCACATCTGTATAACAAAGAAAAAATACCTATAAAAACATCTCCGATTGAAGCTAAACAAATTACATATAAAATATTAAAATTCTCTGCATTTATTTATTGACAACAATAATTTCAGAAAATTACTTTTGAGGTTTTAAAAAAAAGGATTAAGATTTATTTTACTTTCTTTTAATTTAATTTTTTTTTCCTCTAAATTATTAGTAGAATCTTTATAGTTACGATATGACTCATTAATAATTTTTTTTTTTCTTATTTCACTTATTACCAAAGGACATTTTTACATTTTGAGGTCTATCTAAAGGGGGGANCCTGTCAACCGTTTGAAAGGTAATTATTCGTTAACACATGCTGAAGTAAATCTCTACTGAAACAAGGGAAATCTGCTTAGTTCACTCTGCTTTTGGATGTCAGACTTTTTATTTGTAAATATTTAGCTTGTAGATACAAAGGCTTCTTTTGTAATAGGTCTTATTTCTTTAGGAGAATCAAGAACTCTTGGTGGTTAATGAAAATATAAAATTCATAAGTTTTTATCTATTGGTTAAGAGCTTCATAACTTTTTCACTGACATAATGTCCTACACTCTTTAAAAATTAAGCTAATCAGTTCATATTAATTTTTATCAAAGAAATGAGATAAATAGTTTAAAAATAATAAATTTAAGCTACATGTATTGCTAAGCTCAGGAGGGGTTGGAAGCTTTTTGTCCCACAGCTCTAGGAAGAGCCTTGTGTCCAAGGTCTGGACTCCCGCCAGTCGGCCATTCATACACACATGTCGCGCGGCGATACCCACTTCTCTACAGAGCCCCCCATACACCCCCCTTTCTCTCAACCTCCGTCTTGCAGTCAACAGTCATTGTAACAACAAGATACACTCTTAAGATAGTCAAGTGGTTAAAAAAAAAATCAAATTTGAGCAAAAAAAAAAAAAAAAAAAAGGTTCCCAGCAGAAGACACGGCAGATCTTTCTTCAAAAGTCTTTGAACACTTGTGGTACTTTATAGCAATGTTGACTTAATCGGGGAAAAGTTTCGAAAGATAAACTTTCTCCAAAATCGGACAAAAACTCTATGTCGAATTTGTGACTTTATTTTGCCTTGAGATTACTGATTAAATAAAAAAAAAAAAGTATTTTTGGAAATTATGTGCAGCTGTCACATCTCTCGATATATATATGTAATCGTATCTCATATACATAAGGCTTTGGCTTCCTAAGTTTTGAGGCAATTATTTTCATCTGGATATTTCCTGGTCTCTGGAGTAGTCTAAAATGGAAATTGAAAAGATTGCAGACGACCACTTCAGAATACATTAAATCGGGATCTATTTACATAATAATTTCTCACACAAGTAACACGCATATTCCAGATATTATTTATTATAATCTCTTTAGATTGCAAGGTCAACAAGAGTGTAGTATTTTTATTTTTAAGTGAGCAGAAAATATCACTAATTTAAGTGAAATTTTGTAATTTATTAGAGTAGATTTTAGTTATTTTATAATTAGTCAGGAAGTTTTATTAGTATTATCACGATTGTATGGAATATCATTACATAGAGAAAAACTAATATTCTAGTTGTTAATATACATACAAATATTATTAGTGTTAACTTAATAACCCTTCCGAGAATACGTTTCAAGCATGAGTGATTAGCAAAATAGGTAGGAAATATAAGGATTTTTCCAATCAGATATGAAATAACTTCCACAACTCCCAATTATAATGCAATTGAGTTTTCGATAAGTCTCCGACATGATCACAAAATTTCCTAAGGAAGGATTTTTGGGTAGATCTACTAACATTCTAGAAATTCGTCAGAAAAGGAAAACAGCTTCACAACACATGTTCCCAAGCCGTTTTAATCTTAGGAAAATACCTAATTCCAGAAGATACTTTAGCACAAATTTTTCAGAACGAATGAAAAACCTCTTATGGAGGAAATAATATTGGTTTTGGCCTATCACTGAATAATATCGCAATATTCCCTGATACAATTTATATGTTTCTTATCCTAGATATAAACATTCCTGTGCAAGAAATGGAATAGTCTGAAGTAAATCGTTAGGGAATACTTGAGAAGTCTTATTATGGAATTGGTTCGGTCGGTTACACCATTGTCAGGTTACGTTGCTCTCGAGCTAACATTTTTCTGTGTTTAGATAGTTGAGTGGGGCAGGTATAAATAGTTTGGCCTATTTCCAACTTATCAGCTCAGAAATTTGCGTTTTAAACCTTTCAACACTTTTCTCTTTATGCATCTTTATTGTCTAGTTAAAGGACTATTTTTTCTTTCTTTTTTAAAATTAATTTCCTTTTGATTTATTTATTATTAGACTTAATTCACATCAATTTAAGGAAAAAATTTCAAGCAATCATTATTTGCCTCAAGATCTTAATTTAGTTTGGTCAACAGAAACAATCGAGTTTTCCGATCACCGGCTTTGAATGTCCAATTCAGTAGACTTTGGCAGTTAATTAAGAAATTTGTGGCAAACATGGCTATTGGCTGTTGGTTCGATGATCCAGGCGTTATTTGTCGAAGTTGGCAGCCAGATTAGTACGCAATAAACAAATATTAGAGAAAACATAAATTGTATTTTTCAAATTAATTTTCCCAAGTACAATCCATCAAAAGAAGTCAGCCTATTAAGTTTACTTAATAATAAGTAAAGCTCTGAATATCACTCATTCCACTGATACTCAAAGATAGGAGATAAATTATTTTTTATCCTAAAAGTTGGAGAAAATAATGAATCTGGGCCTTTTACCAGTGAAAAAACAATAGCACCAATTTAAATAAAAAAAATAAAAAAATCTACGTTAAAAGGAATTTTTCGTACAAAATTTAAAAAATAAGAATAATTTTTTTTCAAGAAAAATTAAATTTAATAACACAACTATTTCCAAATTTTCTTTTGGATTTCATTTAATCTTCAGCCGTTTTGAGTTCTATATCGAATTTGGTTTATTCCCTACTATATAGGATATTGTTGACTCAAATGAGTGCGTCACACACGCACATACACACACGGTTCAAAGTGAGACATAAGCAGGGTTTATACATTCAAGATTTCAGGAATTGTATCGCAGTACCATTATGTATAACTGAGAGAAATAAAATTTATAAAAGATAATCAAGTAAATCAGCTGTTATCGTGGCACTCAGCCTTCATCACAGCCCTGATGACGGACTAAGTTGAAATATATAAAATACGAAATTAAATCAGTTAATATTAGTTAATTATTAAGCGTAGAACTCAAAAGCTAAAATTTTAAGATAAAAATCCAATATTCGTGAAAGAAACATTGGAAAAAAGCAATAATAACTCCACGTAATTCATTATTTTAAATATTATATAATTTATTTAAATTACATACATTATACAAATGTGAGCCAACTACTGCTAACGAAACCTTAAAAAATAAAATAAATATCAATTTAATGACAGAATATAAATACATTTTAATGGACGTTATCTTTATCTTTCATGGGCAACAAGAAATTACAACTTAGATATCTTTAAAATATATCTTTTACTTTTGTAAGTAATGAAATAATGAGATCTGATAAGGAAAATATACTGAAGGGGATGAAAAGGAAAGAAGTTAAATAATACTATGAAATGTCGGGTAGGTAGGGGGTAGTCGATATGAGGGATGAAGGGTGGGAGGGCTTACTATTGATCAGGGCACGACCTAGTGGCCTACTCTGGGCTCTGCCAAGGACACAGGCCTGCCCTAACCGACCTTGCAGGGCACAAGGTCCTCTGCCTGGCATCTCATATTGGTCCTTTTGACGAGGAAGGGATGAGCATTCACGGTCATCAACATGGATAACGAATATTCAAATGAGCCCCCCCCCCCCCTCAGAACATTTAAAGCTGTAAAATTTACTGAAAGATTGCCTGAAGCTCAACAATGCATTTCAAGGGCTTGCCGACATCAGTACCGCTTACCGAACTATACTCAGCCTGTATTACAAGCAAGACCTAAACACATTCTGAAATCTAGAATCTGACGTCATGAAATCTTTAAAGAACCCTCTAAAATATTGGTAACGGCTTATGAGACAGTAGACTATGTCATACCTCATGTCGTGAACCTTGTATCAATAATAATACACAACGGCAGTAAATCAGAAAATAACCTTAAGGAAAAGAAAAAAAATAGATTTGACTGTATTCATGTTGTGCAAAATATACGCAATATCAGAAAGACTTAATGCACCAAGAGATACTCATTGAGATGCCAAGTTGGAGCCTTAAAAAAAAATTATCTATTATTACCACTAGTTGGTGCCAACGGACGTAATTATGACGAATGAAAGTTATGTCATTCCTTCAAATATTATTATATTTAGGCTTGATGGAGTTTCTCACAAATAAAAATAAATCGTTTTATGGAAACATTTCCTATCTCTGCTAAAGTGGACCGTCTCGCAGGAGCTGCATGAACCTGCATCTTGGAGGTTAAATATTTAACTGAGCTGCAGGTGTGTGAATGCCACGATGTACCCTTCTTTTGGGAATGAGAAGGCTAGTTCAGAATGTATACAATAGACTTTAACGAAATGTATTGCATATACAAATATGATATATA
>KZ807058.1:527620-540138 GCA_000696205.2 Oncopeltus fasciatus
AGCGAAAAGACATATTACATCTTCGCAAATGTGTGATTTTGAACAATATAGGCACTGATCGATCTTTTCAAATTTATAATCGCCTTATACTACACATTATATTTATGAAAAATTACTATTGGCTTATAAAAGAAATAACAGCTGTGAATAAATCTGTTTGATAAGAAAAAAAAAAATACATGTTCATTTCAAATCGTGTAAAACCTTACTCCGAATGGTCTAAATTTTCTCCAATTGGATTTACAAAGGTCCTGCCAAATATAAAACTAATTCTAGGTTCTAGACCGTTAAATTAAAATTTATAATTCAAGTGAACCACCCCCTTTAAAACTAAAGTCAATTTAAAACTTTAAAAACTCTTAATTTTTTTTCAATAAATAGAAAAATATCTGTGTTGTTTCATAACTTTAAGTCTAAATTATGCCCGCTGCATCAAAACATTTGATTTTAACCTAAATTTGACATTTAAGGTAGTGACCATTCCATCTGATCTTATATAAATATATATATATATTTGTAACTCTCATTATTCGTGCCAGGTAAAAATAATGTAAAAATCGAAAACTTCCAAAAATCTATCATGAGTGCTACACAGTAGCAATATTCCCTCGAAATTTGCTAATATTGTTATATTTAAAGTTGAACTTATATAAATATTACGAAAAAAGTATATTTTAAAAGGTGACGTACTCATAGGAAGGGTAGCTTCTAAAAAAAAAAAAAAAAAAAAAAAAAAACAAAAAAAAACGCAGAAACCTTTCGATTTATTCGGTCACATCCTCAGAACTCAGGAACCCTTCGGACGGAAGATTCCTGAACTCTGTGGATGGATACATACTTACAAAAGAAGTATTACACCTAATTAGCAAACTTACAATAAGAAAAACTCAGTTATTATTATTATTTTCAGCTGTTAAAACTAAGTAGAGACCCATTTAAGAAATGTATTCAAATCCGATGATTAAACGCCAACTTTTCTATTTAAGGATAGATGGACCGGTGGATATATGATAAGAGTAACACTTATCTATTAGTCACGTTTTCACAGAACTTTCGAGTTATCTTTAGATCATATAATAATATACTGTATGGAGATGGTTGGAAAGTATAATACACACTCTTTTTGAAATAATGAAAAACACTCTTCATGTACAACACTACAGGGTTGCATAGAGGATACATGAAACTGTACACTTCCCTCCAAATACGGTGGATCTACGTTAAGCACCGGTGGATTTAAGGAAAGTACCATAGTCGATTTAAGACCATAATTACATTAAAGACCTTCCAGACTAAATCTACTTTAAAAAATATAGTCTGTTGAGCTCCGATATCATTAACAGATCATATTTACATAATAGACAACTCAATTTTACACTTGGTAATTTAATGTCTTTCAGAAAATTGAGTTCATTCACTTAAAATGTGGTACAACACCTTCAAAGTTCTCTTAAAAAAAAAGGATGATTTTTTTTAGCGCTAAAACTAGTACTGAGTCCATGGCGATAGAGGCAATAAGCTTAAACCACATCCGACATTATTATTCCTACTTCTATTGGTTCTCAACGAATTCATTCTTGTACTGTGCACACCTACAACTGATCTACAAGAAGCTTCCCTTAGAAGACAGTCGACGCAAGACTGCCCTCACTCAAAAACACGAAGTCAAACATGCTCACACCCAGCGAACACAAATATTAGTGACCATTATGCGAGAACCGAAATCTCAACTATCAAAAGATATCTGAAGATGACTTCTTCGCCATTCTCTGGGAATTAGCAAGAAAAAGAAACCTACAATTAGATACCCAACTCATAGATGAAGCTAGAAGTCTTACGACTAGATTCGTTCATAATCTTGGTACATATTGCATTGAGGAAAAATCTTAAGTGAAGGTATTGCAAATTTAACACGTCTATGCTCTAATTTACAGGTTTATCGATATTTAGAGATTTTTTTAAAACTTATTAAATATGCATAGAGGCTACACATTGAAATTAATTTAAAAGAAATGGCGTCATACAATTAATGTCAACGATATCAGTTGATGAAAATTTCTTGACCGATTTATACGAATATACTTATCACATCTCTTGAAAAATAATCAGAGGAATTTTTAGGGCGACAGTTAAGATAGTATTAGCAACGTATACGGCTAAACAGCTAATTATTTTTAATCATTCATAGATTTTATTTAAAATAATTCTCAAAGATATGTCATTGGACTATCATGGTCGCTGACTTCTCAAGGTAACGCATCGAAGCGTGAAATAAGCAGATACGCAGATTAATCTCTTTTGAGAGGAAGATTTATTTAATAAATATTCAACTTCAAACCAACTCAGTTTAACCAGAGCTCAGGAATGGTTAACTGGATTTCATTAAATTAAATTTATTTAATAAATTAATATGTATGTCGAGTGAAGGCTGCGGCAATTGTAAAAATAAATATATTTCAAAATGTAGAAAATGTAAACACATACAATTATAGATATCACATATCTTCACTATAATCTGAATCTTACTGAACATTAGAGGACAAAAGGTCCTTCAATAGATTTAAACCTATGAACTGTTTTTAGCAAAGTTACTGTAAATATTGATTGTAATTAATATTTATTTATTTTGATCCTTTTCCTCACATAGATGCTGGTACTTTGTGTATACTCTTTTTTTTTTATAGTAAGCCTCTCTTTCAGTCACTAAGGTTTCCATCCCATTATAAACATCCCTAGCTCTGGACAAGCTATTATTTATCGATAACGAGACCCCAACGGTTCCCATGAGCCAGCCCACCCTGTCACCCCTATGTGTGCCATTTAAAATTTCAAAAGTTCAATACCCTAAAACGAACAATTTTGGATGTTTAAAATTTAAAAGAAGAGAACCCTTTCTCCTAGAGTTATCTTACTTTTAGACTATAGGAGTAAAATTTTGATTTAAAGTAGAGTAGCGTAGAAGAGAAATAAATACATTGAAATAATTAAATAAATAAATAATCGTATTTATATCGATGAAGATATAACAGTTTCAAAAATCTAAGAAGGGGCACCATGGTAACTCAAGGGATCTTTTCGAGTCTCGAAATCCTGGCACTTCGGCTTAAAAACCTCCTAGGGCAATCTTCTATTTATAAATGAAATTAAAATGGATGGTAACCTATCGAGCCCCTCCCTCTATGACCCTAAGTGTTTGAATGGACGATTAACAATTTAAAAAAAAAAAGAAAAAAAAATCTAAAATGACTCAATGACTACATTGAGAAATAGTCGATCAGCTANTGGTCGAAATAATCCTGATTTTATTAAATGATTTATAGTGGACATATTAGGGGGTGTTTATAGGGCGTAATAACCTCGAAGTTGATTGCCCTTCAATCTACTACTACTACTACTACTACTACTACTGGAACTAAAAAAAAAGCCTAACGAGAGTTTTCTAAAGATTAATAGAGTACTACTCCAGCAATTATGAAATATTAAAAAGTTATAATCATGTTCCTTATATCTCTAAGCTGATAAGACTATTCCTGTCTAGGACCATAATGCAATCATTGCTTGCTTCAGGAAAACCCCAGGCCAAATAAGATTCCATCATGCGTTGGATATCAGAGCGGACTGCTTACATACCAATCTTACACGTAGAATATGGGTGGCAAAAAGATCTTCCATGCAGTGAGCTTAAAACTCCTTAAAATTAATCTTATTTTTTTTTAATTCTACAAAATTTTCTTCAAATTTTTATTTAGAATTAAAAATGTCACCTTTGCATATTATACCTATTCATGCTCTACTTTTATTAACGCTTACTGGATCATTAGTGCTGGTATAATATACAATGTTTTATAAAAACAAGCTATTATTATTTGTTGAAGTAATAAGAGTTTTATTTTTTAAGAGTTATCAGTTGTGTAATTCAATTATATATCATTATTTTATTTCATAATATAATTATATGGTAGCAAATTTTTCTTCATTTTTATAATTGTTCTTTCTTCCTTTGTAATACACCGAAAATATGGTCACATTAAATGTTATTTCTAGGATCTGACCAATGGTAAGTTTAAACGTTAGAACTATTTTCGACAATATTTTCCTCAAAAGCTTGCTTGTAGCCACATCGGGGTATGTACCTACGATACTTACAATAACTGAATCACTATTTTAGCATTTACTTTTCTTGAGTCAGTTAGTCATGGAGATATTTCTAAAACTGATTTCTTTTTTTTTTTTAATTCAGAAAATCCTGAAAAATTTTTAACTCAAAAATCTAATTTTTTTGGCTGATCACATATACTCTTTTAGAAATGATATAACGAGGGGGTGAAGGTGGAGGATGAATGTCAAGAAAAGCTCTTTTTATGAACTTGTTGATATTTGTAAATTGCATTTACAAGACAACACTAGAACTGTACTGAGATTTACATTGGGGTGGGCTGGGGGGTTATTATAAGAAGGGGAGTTGGAGTCTGGATAAGGACTGATAAAGCGAGGGTGTTATCAGTGGGCCTGGAGAAAGAACTGACCAAATCTGGTAGCGTTCGGCAAGCATTGTGGATATAACAGCGGAAAAACCTCCCCACAAACTGAGGACTATATAAGAGAGACTAGAAAGTTGAGTTGTGCTGGTCCTTGGCCGAGATCGCCCTGTTACTGGGAGAATGGTGCCAAGGCTCGCCCCCTTCCCCTACAATAACTTTTTATGTAGGCCCCCCACCCCCGACTTATCTCAACAGCCCTATCCCACCCCCTCTGAGTGATTCCGACCAAGGACCTTGTCCTATTCGCCCAGTTCCTTCGTTATACCGACAGCGAAAGGGTTTACAGCTTGGCCCTTCCTCAAAGGTTATCTCTGCTCCGTCCTTCTCCCACTGTGGGATATATTTAACATGAAAACAAGACAATTTCTTGAGTTAAAACTATTATTGGCGAAGAACTGATTATTTCCAATGGCGAGTGCAACTTTCTTTGAACTCATCAAAGCTATTTGATAATCATTAATCATTAGAATATTTTAAACAAATATTTATTAATTTTCCAAAAAAAAAAATTATGAAAACACTGCTTGAACGCATATATCATTTAGTTATATTTATTGGTATATAACTTTATTTTATAAAAAATATATTACACACTTTTTTTTTAAATACACAATGTCTTATGTCAAATATGTTGCAGAAAATGATCTACAGCCTTGAGTAAGAACAAAATATAATTTTGATATGGCCAGAAATTAAGGAGAAAAAAATTCCTTTTGACATAAATATATTTATATTTTTTTTTAAGTTTCAACCAAATTGAGAATTTACGACCACCAGTTAATTTGAACACTGGTTATCTCACGCTCGTAAAAAACATAAATAATTTATACACACACACACATATATATATATATATATATAATCTCACATGGATTTTCGCTTCAAGTCCGTTTAATCTTTTTATCCACTTGATATTCTGTAATAATTTTGTACTTAACATCAAAACACTAGAATAGTATTGATTTTCTTATAGTTGCATTATTGCAGGGTACTTTTCATGAATAGTCTACAGATTTATTCTATCCCACTTCAGATTACACACATATATTTTAGATTTTTTTTTTAAATACAAATAATAAATTTTGTTTCGCTATAAATATAGCAGTTATCAGTAGCAGATATGAAAAACAGCTACTAAAAGCCCGGTTTTGGGAACGATTATTTGGAAAATACTTAATATACATAAACTCGATATCCGCTTAGGTATGTGCACTTTAAACGAGCTATTTGACGTCATCAAAGATAGCGGCCTATCACTTCTCATTAGCATAAGTGAAAACGAGTACAACAGTAAGATTGCGCCCACGATCACTCGACATTACAACAAATAACAGAGGAAAACTACATCTGAAGTTAGTTATCCTCGATAGTCCTTCAGTAGGGCATTTATTGCAAAATGTCAGCCATTCCTCTAGCTCATAGTTATTATTTAAATTTATTCATTTGTTATTATTTATTTAATTCAAATCTCGTAAGTTAGAAGAAGCGCAACCTAACCCAGAAATGGGTAGAGCAAACTACAACATTCTAAGGTAATTTCTAAAATTCCTCTGTATGACCTAACGTGAAATCACCAAAATATAAAACAAAGGTTATCTTCTACACCTTTACTGTTATTCCAAACCATCTTCTATAAGGATTTATCCTCCTAGATTTCAGCCAATAGCGATCTCAAGCAATGATTTGCGGAATGATTCTCATAAGTCAAAATTTTCACCCTACTATCGATAGGTAGGCTGTGCTATTCACCCCATAACATTCTTAAATATTTTTATTAATTAATTTTTGAGAACATGTGTTAGAACATAAAAAATTATACCTATTATATTTTATAAATACTTATTTATTTTTTAATGTCTTATATCTTTCTTTTTCCCTAATTTCAGCAGCATATACAGAAAGTAATTAACTAAAGAGTTTGATATCTGAAATAAGGTTTAACTAATTTATTGTGGTATATATGTAAAAATTGAATTTCATATTATAAAATTTTGTAAGGATTTTTCTTCTTCTTCAAAGATGAGTGAAGATTCGATAATTCTCCTTTAGCTCTTTTCATGGTGCCAAAGTAGCTTGATTTTTTTGTTTGGGGGGGGGGATCTCCTTAAAATAAGATTCAATAGCGTAAAACGTATTTAACGTATTTAAAAAGCATACACAGGTAAAGCTTATAACATCTATTGCAGATAATGTTTACTTTTTATTGTGAAAAATAACACTCGAGCGATATCGAATTATGTAATTATCTCAGTAACATTCCCCTCTTCATTAATTCCAAATAAACAATCTTGGCCCGTATGATTATCTCCAAAATGAAACTTATACTACCCAGTTATGTAAAATAGGCGTTGGAGAATTGTCAATGAATGTGGTAGTTGTAACCACAATAAAATGGCGCCGGAGTGTGAGTTACTGAGAGTTACACGCGCACACACAAGAACTTGAATGTTTCATGTGAACTTCTTTTCACATCAAAACAAATCTTAAAGGAATCAATGAGTATTTAAGCAGTTTAATTTGATGAAGAACTAAACTTGGCAAAGTAAGCATTTATCACAAGAATGATAGTTAAAAAATATATTTCTCACATTTCAATATCAAACATGGGTCTAATTCCTGCCTTCTTAAAAAATATATCTACTTCTAAGTGTATGACTTTCATACTAGTTCTTTTCGCATACATGGATACTATAAATAATTTAATACTCCTTTTGGAGATAAATTTGTTAGCCGTCAAGTTATATGAAAAGAGGATAATCATGAATTCGGTCTTGGTAGTTGAAGAATTAAAAACTAATTGGTAACCAAAAAAGTTATTTTTATTTTAGCCAACGGAAAGAGAAACGCACATCCTGCGAGCTAACTTATGACTGAGAAGTTTAAGATTTATTTAAATTTTCAGCCATGTTAATTAAATAACTCTAACGGCGTTTGTGCCTAAAATTCAGCATTAATAACAATTTTTTTTTTTTTGTTCAGATATTGTGTTTTTTTAATTAAATTCACTGATCGAATCCTGACCATTTTTTCCTCTATAAAATATAAGTCTAATCAAACATGACATGTAAATTTAATATAATAGAAGACAAACATTAATAGATGATTGAATATTTAGACAGTGATTTAGTAAGTATTCCCCAATGAGGCAAACAGCTGATTACACAGTCTAATAAGTCTCCTCGCGATTTCTTTTTGGTCGTGTAGGTTGTTTGGTTATTGATGGTACACTAATGGATCTATCGAATGAACTGGGAGCAGTTGCGAAAACTCATCGCGTAGACAATGACGCAGTGAAACGAGGCAGGCACCAACGCAGCGAGAGGCTCACGTCTGGCACTGCTTGATTGATCGCAGGTCCGCTGCCGACTGAATCTAGCGGCCCCCCGACATACTCATGGCCGGTCAACAATAATGCATTTCCCTGTGTACTTGAACAACCATTAATTTGAAAAGCCTCAAAGTTTAAGCATTCAACGAGTGTGTTGTTCATCAAGAGAATCCTATAGAGGTCTAAAGCAGGAATCGGATGGAAGAATTAGCAAAATAACTGAATTCCACAGTGGAGATAAAGTAGGCATTGGATAAATGACAGTATTCCACATTGGTAGGAAGATGGCATTTAGTATTCATGAATGGGGAACACGGGAGGAAGCAGGAATCGTAGATATTTTTGGCCACTCGAACAGTTCTTCAAAAAGGTTTTAATGCTGCCAAACTGTATAAATTTATGACTCCATTAAGAATATTTTGGAGTCAACATGATCTACATAGCTTGGATCAAAACCACACTTTCATATACTTCTCAAGGAGAAAAGAAAAAAAAAGAGGTATATTATGATACATGTATGTATGTCCCTCACAGAGATATTTGCGAATGTTTACATATCAAAAGTACAAAATTATATTACATTAGGGATAAATGAAATCACTCCCTGTAGATCCAGTCATTCTCCTACTTCAATTACTACTTAAAGTTATTTTCTCTTTATATTAATTATTTTGAGAAATGTACACAAGGAATACTTGCTTAGTTCAGGAAACTCCTGCATGGATAAATGTTTCGTTAATTATTATTATTATTATACTATATTATATTACTCACAGGTTAAACGAGAATTATGAAATACACTGGCGATACCAAATATATAAGGGGTCAAGCGCTAGGTAAAAAAAAAATGCATCAGCAGCTAGGAGCGATGACATAACTAAGCATATTTCTTGGGTTCTATTAACGATTTACCTATAGATGAGTAACAGAATAATTTTGCTTTGCAAGCTGTAACAGTTAAAGCAAGATAGCTTAGATTGACTCTAGACCAGCAGGCAAGAGCCCCCCCTCAAAACAGTCTCCTTCTTAAACAATACATTTTTCACTTTGCAAATTGAAAACAGTAGCAGTTTATTTAATAAGTTTTAAGTTTTCCTTTAGATAATTTCTTTATTGTTTTTCTTGCTTCCACCCTTCTGCCACATCCGATTTCAGATTAATCGTTCAACTGTTTTCAAACACATGCAAAAATACAGAATTCCGGATCTATTTAATGTAAATAAGGATGCAAGTCCAATCTCCGAAATAAAGCTTATTAATATATATGTGTGTGTGTGCGTTTATTATTTATGTGAAATGAAAATTTAGTTATTTTAACTAAGTTTTCGGCCTGAATTTCAGGCCTTTTTCGGATACGTTTAATCTCAATAAAACAGAACAAAAATATAACCTGAAAATATGTCTCCCCCAACAAACAATTTCTTTAGTTCTCTCATTCCAAATATAACTTAATAACTTTTACAGTTATGAGTTGGCTCTCATGGTGTGCGTGGTTCTCACTGCATTAAATATTTTTATGACAATACACAGCGGAGAACATTTAAATTGAATTTAAATAAATACTCTTTGTTATACACCCATATTATAGGGTTAATAACTTTTGTACCATATTATATAGTAATTGTACATAAAAAAAATAAAATAAATTTCCCCACTCCGTTCGAAAATTATAGTTCACCCCTTAACAGTTCTGTATATTCTTCAGTGACTGTGACTGTAAGGGCTTTTCCATTTGTTCGTCTTTAAAATATCAAATTTTGGCATAAAGCATGCTTGTAAGCTCCCAGGCAGAACACCGACGCACTCATGGTATATCTTCAGCTTGATCAACTTTAGCTTATATTTTTCATAAGAGAAACAAGATATTATCAAGGTGAATAGTTTGACTTGCTAAAGAGGCGATCCGGTAATGGGGAAGAAAGTCGCGGGATCTGGTGTAGAGAGGAGGAGTGAGCGTGTCGGAAAGGGAATCTTGAAGAGAGCGGTGAAAAGGAGAGTGCGACTGGCTCTCAGGAGGACTGAGGTAAGGAGCGGCGAACTTGGCCTACTTGGAGGGACAGCTGGCCAGGAAGCAGGTGGCGGTCACTGGGGGATCAGACAACAGGTGGGGAAGAGGAGCAAAGGCGAAGGAGGATCGATCCTGCGGAAAGGTTAGGGGAGCGATTCTCCTCGAGGACTTCTTCAGCAGAGATCTCCCCCCGGCTATACCCGAAGAGTATGGCAACTAGAGTGCTAGAATAGACCATAATCCATCATTTCCCGAGGGTCAGAGTACAGAGATATCAATCCCAAACTGACACTTTGAGGTATGTACGCATATTGCGAAAGGACGATCGACCAGACAGAGAAAAGTCCGTTACGTGGGTACAGTGTAAATGACGGGCGTAGATAAGGGGAAATGACCAATGGCAATGAGGGAAAAACGTAAGATCTTGTCTCCAGCTGTTCGGGAAATTTTCTAAGGCGTTCCCTTAGTTTATTTATTCATTTCTTAAGAATTCAGTATCAAACTTTAAAAGTTTAATCATTTCAATATGGACTAATGAGACCAGGAAAACTTGTATATAAATTTATCTCGTTAAAAAAAACCGAAATAAAATCAGATTTCTCAGTAGTGGAAAAAAAATAATAAAAATATAACTGGGAATAACTTTGATATATTATTATTACGTATTATTATTTCCAGGTTAAAAATTCCAAAGTAAGATGGAACAGCTAAAAGAAAAATACGCGTTCCATGATTTATGTAAAGAAAAAAAAACCTTAAAGGTGGTCGAGGCCATGAGTGGTCGAGGAAGTCAGGTGCACCACACCAGCTGCATTCGACTGAACGCCTCAGAGCAAACGCGAAATACATTTGATTCAGGAGTAGCATAAGGTAAATAGCTGAACAACGCAGTATGTATTGTCAGGATGTATGTATATTCCACACGCATCATCACCCCCCCCCCCCAAATCCAGTATTTCTTAGAGTAAGAAATTGCATACAATTCTGAACAATATCAAATATCACTATTCCCCCAACGACCTGATTAATTTGATTTCAATAAGATGGGTCTTTCACTTATTACTTATCTTTTTACTTATCCCGACTTTGTTCTAAATAACGAAGCAATTTAACACCAAGGAAGTGTGTGTCAATATGTCTTGCATCATAATTGCTTTCCATGCCAAAAATGACGAAGGTGACAGAGAAAAACATATATAGAGCGAATACTTTCTTCTCAATGATTTATTAAAAGAATGGACAGAAGAGTTAATGATCCATCAAGTGAATTAATCAGGAATTGAACTGTAGACTTTTTTTTTTTTGGCCTCTGGACGTCCTGTTACAACAAAGTCGTAAGTATGAGGTCTCTAAGGATCAAGGTCTCATTTGTAAGGAATGACTGATCTGAGGTGGTTGAGAGGCAGCCTCCGCGGGTCTCGAGACTCCCTGACCCGGGCAAGCGCGCGCCGACCGAGCGTGGGAAGGACGTCCAGCCCGAACCCGCGAACGTCCTGATAAAAATACATCGTCCAAATAAATGGTGGAGTGGAGGGGAGCGAGAGGAGGGAGGGGGGAGCGTGTGGGGAGCGAGGTTTGGCAACGCTGAGGCGGCGCGAGCGGGATAGGGTTGCGTAACTCTTGTGGGATTGCACGTGGTGGAGCGGGGTTGCCGGATCTAGCCGCGAGCGACGCCCGCCGCCAACCGGGACCTGGAGTATGTGGGTGTCGTTGGGAAGAGGACGCACTGGTCAACCCCACAGTCATGGTAATGGGGGGAAGGCTGGGTTGGGTTGGGTTGGGCTAGTCCTTACAAAGGCGCCGGCCAAAGGGAATGGCTTCACGCATAAAGCGATTGGCACTTCACATATCAATAAAGTGCTATCATTGGTTCTAGGCCATTCCATTTAAATTACGGCAAAATTAGCCGTGTACAATCAACGCCCACAGACTCCCAATGTACCTCCAATGGCATGGTATGTGCAATAACAGATTCTACTAAAGGATTTTCTATAAGCCTAGTGGGACAGTGGCATAGCTATAGAGCAACAGATGAACCACTCGAACGTTGTACTCAGATGGTAACAATAAAAAATCTAGAAGCTTTATGGGAATAACACTAGTACGAGGCTAAACGTAAAACGCTGAAAGATATGAAGAATAACAAATGGATTATTTATAATTACTATCCAGTAGAAAATTCCACATTATGACACTAAAAACTGCCCCTACCCCATCGTCTTCAGCGGTCATACTTGCCCCCCCCCCCCCTTACATGGCAGTAAAGAGGACTAAAAATAGGCCATCTTACGCGACACAATGACAACATAACAAAAATGGGATAGCGGCCCATTTTAACAAATAACAGAAAATGGAAGTAGCTATAACCTGGAACAATTCATTTTTAAATGAATTCAAAATTATTTGTTTAATATTTTACTAGAATTAATAATAGAAAGATACCTTTTTTCCTGTTATAGTTAATTTAAAAGTACATTATATCAAAACATATATATTTTTCTGATTATTTTTGTAGCGAATAACGAACAGAAAATTTTTAAAATAGGTTATTGATTTCACAAGAAAACAACGCTTTTATACGTGAACATTAACAGTTTTCACATTATTTTTCTCAAATTTAACTGCTTCAAGTTTTATTATA
>KZ807058.1:548371-562929 GCA_000696205.2 Oncopeltus fasciatus
AGGGCAATCAACTTCTAGGTTATTACGCCCTATAAATACCCTTTAATATATTTACTATAAATTAGTTAATAAAAGACAGGAATCAGGATTATTTCGACCACTATAACAACCTAAATTAATGGATTTTTTTTATTTTTTTTATTTAAATATTATTATTATATATTTAATAAATTATAATAAATAAATTATTATTAACTAAAATAATAAATAATATCTTATTCTTTAATTTAGATTTTCCAGGCTATACCTGCTTTTTTAAATGTGTATACTAACTAAGGTGTTTTGGTTTATAACTGTTTTTTGAAACCATAATAAAAAAAAAGAAAAAAGTAGAACTAACCGCTAAAAGAATAAGTATTGAGCATTATTAAAAAAGTCAACAATACCTATTTTCTGTATAAAATATTATGACTTACTTTGCAAGTGATCATGGGGACCAGTTATGGTGACAAAATTCTTGTAAGTTAAACAAAATTTCAGACAGGTGAAAAATGGCAATGGAAAAAGAGAAGATTTACGCTAATTAGAAAGCTAAATATACCGTAGTTCAAGCTTTTCTAGGGGGAATTCAAACAGAACATTTTACCTAATTTAGAACACAATAGTTAAATTATAATTATAATTATGCTCCTCAAAGAAAGAAGATATCCTAATGTTTAGGAATTTTGGAACAATTAAAACCAATTTTAGGTCCTAAATTGGTTTTAATTGTTCTTCTAATCATTTGTAAATAAACAAATTTATACACTGTAAATTAATTTTAATATTTTATAATCTTAGAGGAACCCCCCCCCCAAAAAAAAAAAACAAACCCTTCGTTGTATGTTGGGGTTGCTTTCTAATGTTTATACACAAACAAACTAGAAAGGTGAGGGGTAGTGTGGCAAAGAATACAGGACCGTGCGTCTTGTTAGTTACAGCTAAGGGCGGGTCCTTCCACAGGTAACAATGTTGATACCTCCCAGGACAGGTAAACAAAGCCAGTAAACCACTGGGCCAGGTCCTTTCTTCCGTGACATCTCCCTTTCATTTAGGGAAATTGACTTTCTTTCATAACAGATTTGGCTAACAGAATCCCTACCAAGTACTTTGAAGTAATTAAAGTTATTATTTTTTTTTTTTCATAAATGCTAATATAGTTTTATTTTAAAAAATACAAGATGATAAAGAAGTAAATAATATTATTAACCTTCTAGACAATATTTGACTTCAGTCGAAAGTAAATATTTCACTTGGACTATCATATCTTCTATTATCCGTCTTCAACTTGAACCAAAGTTGAATACAGACAGTGACAGTGAACACATGTATTCGGCCAAGAAGATGGACAATGTCCGAAAGCGCTCGCCAACAGAAGATGGTATACAGAAACCAATGAAGACGGATAATAGAAGGTATGATAGTTCTATATTCATTGGTAGTTAAAATAACCTTATAGATTATATACCTATTTCAGTTGGAAGCAAGCTACACACAAATTGGAATAAAGCAACAATTTCTAAAATGATAAAATTCTTTTTTCAATATTCTTATACTTAAAATATCAGCAGTTAATATATAGGACAGAGAGGAAAAAAAATTTTTTTTTATTAGATAGGGAGGGGAGGCGAGGATTCTCTTATTTAGTACAAGTTCGCCGCGCAAGAGCTGAGTAATCTAAGCAGACTTCCCATACTCCACTGAAGATGGCCATAAAAAGAGAAAATAAGGAAATTTACTTTAGAAGCTTGAGGGAACAATGAGGATTATAAAGTTATGTCCCCTGAATATCTCTCTAGACTGTCCGGAAGGTAGAGGGAAGCGCTCACCCATCTTAGCTACATTCGTTAATTTCTCCTTTATTATGCGTTTTACGTAAAAATGTTATAAAACACAAACCTTAGAAAATGATAATTAATATATTTCATCACACTTGCATACAGCAAATAGAAAGATTAGGGACCTCAAATGACACTTTCCCTACNTATATATATTCTTTCTATAGAAACAAAGAATATATCTGTACTGTAAATATAGGTATTCCCCTCAATTACCTCTCCTCTCCCTCATCCAATTGCAACCAAAAATAATTACTTGCATAAATAACGAAATTGCTTTCTATATTAAAAAAAAAAAAAAGGTCCCACCAAACACTAAAATATCTCTATTAATATATGAATTTTTGAACATGAGACACCTCCGGAATCCGAGCTATCTATCTGGAGATGTATAAGGTAAATAAAACAGCAGTCGAAAAATCCAATGCACCCGCAGCAAAATGGCTGAAGCGAAAGAAAGAATAAGAAGTGAAAACAAAGATTCAAAAGGCCTATAGGCAACTTGGAGTGGCCTTGATGGAGCGAAATGAGCGGTGAAAGGAGAGAACACAAATGATCTTTCGCCATTCTGATTTCATCGAAGAGAATGACTCAAAAGGCTCGATTGGGAAAACGCTCTTTTCAGAAGACAACAATACACATAACTGTTATTTTATATGAAGAATAACTGTTATTTCTTATGTGAAGAAATGTTAGTTAAGTGTGCCTAAAAGGCACAGCCACAGAAAAACTGCCGCCTTCAAATTTGAAGCACACAATTATAAGCAAGCAATCCCATAAGAAATGTAAGTGAACTATTTCAAAAGGCAAAGATAGGCATATTAGAAACGAATAGCGTTTTTCATAGACATTTCTGAAGAATACATAATACTGAAACAAAACGAGGTTAATTATTTGAAATAAAAAGCCGAATAATAACTTCATTTTGTAATCCAGATGGAGAGATATAAGACTGGATAAAAAGAAATAGCAACAGAACAATCGACAAAAGACACTGGTTTACTCTCGACCTCAGAGGTATAATCGACATCGAAAAAAGAACTGTAGAACTTCAAAAAAAAAAATAATAAATTTCAATACACTCTTCAAGTAGGCCTTTCACCACGAAAATATCGTCAAGGATTGTTTTGCCCGAGCTCTTATTACTAGTCGCTGAAAGAAGCAGAAGTTCATTATAAGTTCCGCTTTTAATGAGTTTTACAGTGTAAGAAAGACAAGTAGACGAATAGAATATTTTTGGAAAATGAGAAAAAATCCTTTCGTTGTAGATGGAACACTTAAACCCAGCAAATATAATGTGCCAATCGGTAATAATACTATTAATTTTTTTAAACTATTATATATAGAATTGAAATGGTGTATAAATTTAATTCTTGAAATATAGTCTTTCGTAACTAATCCCTTCTTTAACATTTTGAAATCGCATTTAATCCATCTTCAAGAGAAAATGAGAAATGACATAATAAGAGAGAAATAAGACAAGATTTAACGCCATTAGAATCTGTCTTGTTCTCACTTTAGTCAAGTAGGAGATTCCAGAGCAAGAAGTTGCATAAAACAAAGTACTGGCGATAAGATCTCTCCCAGTCGTTAGTGACTCTGAAATATTTTCTTCATTAACACTGGCATTTAAACGCTATTAGCAAAGCAGCATGGCCCCCGTTAAAGCACATTATCAGTCACCAAATAGAGCTTTATAAAAGAGGAAAAGAAAAAAACCTTCAAAAAGTACAATATTTATCTGGGAATGGTGGTTGAAGGATTGGAGATGAAGAAACGGCAGGCGTAAAACGGCGGGGTTCACAACCGCCATCTTCCCACGATGTGGAGGAATAACAAGATAATTGTGCTCTTTGAGGATTTTCCTACTCATTTTTCACTAATGTGGCAACAGATTCGACCAGCCTTTGGGAATAACTTGAAGAATTCTCTCCCCACGACACTGACAGAGGAAAGACTTCTTTTTCGACCCTTGTACTAACAACTCACATTATTATGTGCGCCCCAGTCAGATGATGGCTGTCACATTTCTTGCATGATTCCAAGTGAAAAATTAAGAATTTGCTACTGGTTATTCTAAAATAAATCCAATTGCAACAATACTTATTAGATATAATATTCAACTTAACAAAGTTTTTATTACATTCTATTTCATTGGTCTTACTATGAAGGATTGGTCTCATCTAGGATCTAATAGCAAACATGTGCTTTAAAATGGGGAGGGAGGGAATCGTGTCTTCCATTATACATTTTTGGTCAAAAACTGCCGAAAAATTTACCGAACTGGTACTTTTATATTCTAATTCCATTCAAACAAAGCGCATAAATAAAATCAAAAGTCTAAAAATTATTAGGAGAGGGGAGAAAGGGATATCTTCAGGGAAATAAGTGGAATTATTTATCTCGACTCAGGGTTACCCAGAACGAGACTCGGAATCCGCAACGAAGGAAAATGGTCTCCCGATCAGATCCCTACATTAGATAGTTAAACATTTCTGTAATGAAGAATCTTGTTCGTTACTATATATACACTCTTATTCGTAATATCTTTTTTTTAATGTATATCTAACGTGGGATGGGTGAAGACATTTCTTCAAAAATTGCTTCATAGTACCAACGTAAAGACCTTCATTTTTCTTGAAGAAAGAGGTAATGTACTAAAAATAAAATATCTTATAATGTAGACTTTCCTTTACACAACATAAATAGTGATGGACCTTAATTTTCAAACCATCATGTGTTTTTTATTTTTTTTTTTGTCTAAATAGATTTATGCTTGGAAAACCAATGGTTTAAACACCTAGCTACAATTTCATCAAAATCCATCTACTAGTTCTGAAGGAGGAAAGAAAAAATACTGCTTCGAAGACGATCGTAATATGAAAAATACTATATACTATTTTAAATTATACCAAAATAAAAATTACAAAGGTTAAAGGAACTCATTTAATTGGCCAATTAAAGCACTCTTCCAAGATTAAGCAATCGGTGGAGGAGGGAATAAAACTAAACTATAAATAAAAAATAAAATAGAATTCGGATAATTAATGTAGAAGATAAGACTTTCTTAGTACTTTGCCCAAGACTGCGCTCACCCTTCCCAGTTACATTAGTTAATTTCTTCCTTAACTAGAATAAAATTTCTATGAACAATAACGTCAGAAAATTATATTTCAAACCTATTGTATTTTAGAAACTTATTCGTAAAAGAGATATCCAGATTTTACATTTTGTTTATGCTCTGAAACCCCCCCCCCCCTCTTTTCCGTACTACAACCAATTTCAGCCATGAACAAATTCTTCCCGTTTGGATCTGACACAGTCAGCAAATGTTAGAAAAAGAAAAAAAGCAATTCTACGCTGAGATTAGAATATAATGTAGAAAAAGATGATTATTTACTCATAATCGATAAGAAAATATCAATATAATAAGCGAATTACAAAGACTATATTATGTTTCTTTACCTCATTAATTACAATGATAAAATATAAATGCAATTATAAAAATATAGTAGCGAATAAAATCTTTAAAATGAGATGGATGGAGAAACATTTAGTTTTAACATGGAATAGTGGGCTTTTAACAAGTTATAGTTAAATTTTTGGCAAATCATTGATTCGTTATCAGTGGCTCAGGGATTTTCTAATATCCTTGACAGATAACCGTCGGGCCTTGAAAGCTAACGGAACAAAAATATAAAAACAAACGTTTGGGAAAATATCCTTTTACCTATAAAAAAAAAAAAAATAAAAAAAAAACAGCGACTAAACACTATCAAGTTTGACATAAAAATAAATAAACAAATAAAAACCTTATCGGTTATTTTGCAAAGTGACTTGAGAGCCATTCCAAATATCCAGCTTGGAAGCTATTTGTACAACTATATTCAGGAGTACTATATAAGTCTGGAAATCGTAAAACTGAGAAAACGCCATCACTAATTAATTTTCGCCATGATGAATACAGTTCCACATTAAATTTATAAGTTACATGAGAATAAAGAAGTTTCTGACGCAGAAGCTGCGTAATCCAGGTAGATTTCCCATGATTGATTATAAATAGATATAAATAAGAGTAATTTACCTTACAAGCCAGAGCGGAAAATGAGCGTAAAATATATGCGCGCTATAGTTCAAATGGAGAAGGTTTTTTATTTGTTGTTTTTTTACCCTAGAGATTATTAGTGGAGAATTTTTGTTGGGGTTCGGTCAAGGTTGATAAAAAAAATACAATTTAAAAATAATTTATTTCTTATTATCTGCCGACGTTTCGGCTTACATTGTTAGCCATCTTCTGGTCCATCATGAAGGAAACAGGAGACTTAATGTAACCTGGATCAAATGTCCATGACTAGCATTCAAACACAGGCATGAACATTTTTTTAAAATAGTATTTTTTATTTATTTATTTTATTTTTTATTAATTTTTTTTTTTTTTTTGGATCAACCTTCACCGAACCCCAACAAAAATTTCATATTTTCCCAAAAGTTTGCTATCGGCTAACCGAGAATTATAAGAAAGCGCTTAACATTCGTAGCTTCATCCGTTAATTTAATTCCCCCCCCCCCCAAAAAAAAACATTCTACTATGTTCTACAAGCATTTATACAGACAAAACAAGAACGATAATAAAACAAGTTTTTCATCAAAGTTATCTCTGTCTCATTCATCCCATATAACCAAAAACAATTTCTTTCAAGGTTTGAAAATGGAATCTAAAATCGAATTAAGCTGCTATATTTTAAAAATAAAGAGAACCCACTTAGAACAAGAAAATACTTCCTTAAATATTTTTACAGGTTTTCATTTTTAGAACAAATTTCGTAGATTAAAAGTTGTAGGAAATTACATTTTTATAGTATAGATAGGTAGGTAGAAAGATAGCCAGTAATAGAATTTATTAATATAGATGATTTTTAACTATATAGATATTCACCGGAGAATGACATCCTTGAGCATATTTAGCATATTTTTTTGAAAACATTTTCTAACAATATAATACTCCCCTACCCCCTCATTAGATATAATACCAAATTAAAAAATCTGTGAGGCAATAAAAAAATTAATATTTAGAGAAGTATGAGGAAATTATTTCGAATAATGTTTGGATTTGTTTGTAAACAAGAACATTCTTCAAACATATCGGTCGTCCTGAATCCTTGTCGATTATGCCAGGACACGCCCTGATCTGGTCCTTAATACCCCCCTATTCGCCTTGCCGGTGGATTTCCCAGGAGGACAAAGTAAGCCACCGAACCATGCTATCTATATCCCTCCCAGCGTGGTCAGATGGACACCAATTGGTAAATTCTGTCAAAGTCATGTCTGGCACGAATCATATTGGATATGCCTGCCGAAGACTAACTAAGAGGTGATCCAGAGCTAAGAGGAGAGGGGGAGGGGGTCAGTTAGGGATTAGGTCCTGGGAGCAGAGAAATTATAAACTGATTTGTTTCTGTTTAAATTTCAGGCCTTCATCAGAGCAAAATGAATTCTGATAGGGAAAGAGAGAGACTCCTGTTCTACAGTAACTAAATCATGACTGTCAATCAATAATAATAGTCTCAATAAATATTTAATCCAAGGAATTGGATTGGCATTGAAAGTAATCCAAACTAGGTGCACTCAACACCATTTGGTAAGGATAGTTGTAGAGATCTGCAGGCCAGCGAACGCATGAAGGAGTATTGGACACAAAGGAAACTCCACACCAAGAAAAAGAAATGAAGTTGTAGCGTGATCCTAAGTGGTCAATTCGCTTGGAAAAAAAAAAAAAGTTGTAGAGATCTGCACTGAGCGCCCAGCTGATGCAGATTTAATTGCGCCGAAATTCATTTACGAATAACAGAAATGGGACGGCCACAGGTGAATTTAAGTCTAGATATTTGCACATACACCCAATCTAGTGAGCTACATCATCTACTGAACGGAATAATTTATAATTAACTTCTATGCGATAAAAAAAAACAAAAAACAGAAAACTTTTTCAGAAGTGTGTTAACGACATGATTACCTTCAGGGAAACCTTCTAGAAGAAATACTCTAAAGAAGATAAGAAATACATGTAAATAATAATAATGAAAAAATACGGAACTAAGTAGGCAATCTGTTGGGAGGGGGTGATGAAAAGAGCGGGGCACAATACAGGTCGAAGCAATTTACCCCCAGACTATGAAACCCCCAATTTGGGGTCATTCAGGGGGGTATCTCTGCTCTGAATAGAGTGGGGGAATTACGGCGACTTCTCTCTACCTACTGCCGAGTTCCATTCGGAATGGGCGCTCGTTTGGGCGCAAGTTCGACTTACATCATGCCTCCCCTTAACACAAATACCTAATTATATACACATATATGGAGAGAAGAGGGAGGAGAGAGGAGGGGAGGGGTTGGTGGAATTATTGCCGTTAGCTGACTGTGGAGTCATACAAAGATATACATGAAATCTATGGTTTCCATTATAAATATTTTATTTGGTTGTGGTTTTTCATCCCACGTAAATTTTAAACAATTAATAAGAGGGAATTAATGAGATATCTAGCTCGTCCTGGTAGCATAATTGGTAAATGCACCGGCCCGAATAGCAGGAGATCCAGGTTCGATTCCTGGCTGGGACAGATAGATTTTTTTGTTCTATGGTTTCCACTTTGAGGTACTGACTTCAAGCTTTTAAGGCCCCGCTTAAGCGAGTTTATTTCCGGTAAATAACCTCTTCCCTCGCCCCCCTCAAAAAAAAGTTTTTTTTTGTACATAAAGTTATGTGCTTTGTTCGGCCTGCGCCTACAACAGGTGCTAGGCGAGGAGTGACACTATTATCTGGCCGAGTACTGTAGAGGTCTGCCTCACGCCATGACAGTAGCGCCACTCCCGATGAAGCCTTAATGTTCTCTTGAAAAATAATAATAGTTTGCGGGAAGGGTATGGAGTTATTCTTCTTCCCTACATGCCATTAACGACAACACGAACAGCTGATTGTACTATCCTCCCCGTCATCGTACGGAAGTGTAGTGCCTCTAAAGAGGGTCTAACTCAAGGAGAAGAGTGCCACAGACATGGAGGATACGAAACCCAGAGTACAGGACACCGCATACGTGGAACTCCACGAGGAGTAATTCCTCGTCTAATTTCTAATGCCCAGAGGGAATGGGATGAATTCTCCCGATTTCGAAAAAAAAGATTGAAATGCTCTAACCTCTAGCTAACCCGCTCCTAACTATGGCTCTGTAAGTTCTACCGAACTAACACGAATTTTTATATAAATAAAATACGAAGCAGCATAAAAAAAATTTAATTTTCTGAAAGCAGATTGACTACAGGCTGTAACAGTGACGATCAATAAGCATTTAGAATTTAGCAAAGAGGAATATAAGTCTCTCCCGCAGCCACTGAATGAACTCACTTAACTTTTTTTAATCCCTGATTTTTAATAAATACAATGAATTTTATACTAAAAATTATGGAATTCTCAAAATAATCATGTATATCATAGAATGTTCGTCATAAATTGTTCATAGTAAAGTAATAATTGGGACTTCTAAGGAGTAAAATCTATTTGAATAATACTTAGGACACCAAATCTCGAGACAAAATATAAGTCAGGGGAAGCAACAATTTTTTTTTTTTTAAAGTTAAATCAANGAATGTTCGTCATAAATTGTTCATAGTAAAGTAATAATTGGGACTTCTAAGGAGTAAAATCTATTTGAATAATACTTAGGACACCAAATCTCGAGACAAAATATAAGTCAGGGGAAGCAACAATTTTTTTTTTTTTTAATTTAAATCAAATGTTTCGTGAATGTACTGCTTCTCATTACAAGGAAATATATTTGTAACCTAGAGGTTTGCTACCAATTTTGAGACTTTTCAAACTTCGGAATAATCATTTTAAAGTAACCAACTAAGCGCCACAATCACGTTAGAAAGCGCATGAAATTATCTTATTTTCCCCATCAGAAATTTATGAAATTAGAGACCGACTTCAACTACAAATTACTTATTACTCGTAGTGTATGTCGAATTTAGTAATAGTTTTATTACCAGTCATATCTTAAACTTCCTAAAAGCGTATATAAAAATTAAATTCTCAAATTCAAATTTTGCTCAATTGCCATCCTACTCAAATCAACTCCTGAAAATCCACTCTTGAGAAGGGAATGATAATTAGAATTTACATGAAAAAAATATAATAAGTGGCGGGCCCTTATTATAAAGATTTTAACAATCATATCTTTAAACAAACTCTTAATTTTAAACAAAGTAAATGTAAGAATTTACATAAATAAACAATTATGAAGCTATGCAAGAAAATTTCTCTCGTGCTTAGTCACACAAAATGAATTAAAAAAAAAAAAAAAGATAAATTTTGTAATTTGGTAATTTGCTGATGAAAGTGGAGAAAGGCAGATGCAAATTGAGGTGACCTTCAAACGCCTACCTAAACTTTAATTTTTATCGTTTAAAAACCCTGTTCGGTGATGATTTTAGAAAAATTATCATAAATATAATGTTAATGAACAAAAACAAATTTAATAACTTAGAACAATATAGAAAAGGCACTAGAATAACAGAAATGGGACGGCCACAGGTGAATTTAAGTCTAGATATTTGGACATACACCCAATCTAGTGAGCTACATCATCTACTGAACGGAATAATTTATAATTAACTTCTATGCGATAAAAAAAAACAAAAAACAGAAAACTTTTTCAGAAGTGTGTTAACGACATGATTACCTTCAGGGAAACCTTCTAGAAGAAATACTCTAAAGAAGATAAGAAATACATGTAAANACCTCACCACTGCTCTGACATACCAAAATAGGAATTAAGAGGCATACCTGTAAACAGACAAGAACTCAAATTAGTCTTCAATTAGTACAACTATATACAATAACATCAAACAAGATATCTCAATAATAATGTAACAGATATTTATAGTTAATAATAACAGATAATTTGTTAACAAAAAATGTATAGTATATATGGTTTGTCAATCTATAGTCTGCAATTCCCTCCTTTATGTGATAAACATTTCCCTCCAAAAAGAGCTGTGTAATCTAGACAGATTTGACATTTTCATGATGAGATGTCCTCATTGACGAACTGAACCGGAGAGAGAAGTCAGCATAGAAGAGAAGACCACTGAACCTGCCTAATCCATCCTACTCAAAATCCTGAATATTTCATCATAATAAGCATTCTTCGTTAAAAAATTAAGTAAGATATATAATATAATAGATATAATTTCGAGTTGGGAGAGACCTCTTTTTTTTTTTCTTTTTTTTTTTATATATAGAAACCAAAATATTTATACTTTTCATAGCAAGCCATTAAATGAATTTATTTTTGGGTTGAAATTGGACGAGGAGAAATATGTTTGGAGGGAGGCCAACATTTGGCCAATTTGGATTTGTAATCCTAATAACTCCGTTGTTATTTATTATAGCAGTAATTTGTAGTATATAAAGGCAGTGATTTACGAATGTAACTACGATGTATGAGCGCTTTACCTGCAAGTCTAGCGGAAATTTAAATGGACTCATTGTTCCTAATGGCTTGCAAATTACTATTCCTAATTTATATATATATATACACATCTTCAATGAAATATGGGAAATCTGCTTAGATATCACAGCTCCTGCGTGAAGGACTGATATTTAGTCGCGTGAAACTTATAAAAATTAACTGCCATTAAAGAAACCAGTATTTCATGTGGAAAAATCACTTTGTACCACAAAATGAATATAGAAATATCGCCTCTATTTAGTTACCTACTCAAAATCGAGGAATGAAGATAACTATCTGATCTAGAACCATAGGTGTTTAAAAGGGGCCTAGTAAATATCAGTAGAAAAAACCGCCTTCTGGACACGTTTTTATACGGCGAACAACTGTAAAATTTAAAAAAAAAAAAAAAGAGTCATACTTCAAGTCTAATTCATAATACCTGAATATTTTAAGTCTAATTGGCCAAAATTCAGAACAAAAATAAGTAGGGTATGAATATGAAATCAAGAAAAATCGAAATAATTCATTTATTTTTAAACAAGATGATTTTGTAGTAGATTGAAGGTTTTAGCAACCAAACAAAATACAAAAATAAATGATACAATCGGATTAAATATTAGAGATACATGACGTCTTGGAAAAAATGACCCAGAAACTTGAGCACTTCTGATAAATGTCCATTAGCTTTCTCATAAACCTTTCTCCCACTGAATAACCGTTCTCCTATTCCTATATAAAAGGAAAATGGAAATAAATGGGGGGAGGGGCTACAGACCAATTTAACCAAATTTGCTCGTAACAATTATAATGAATAATGAAATTCTTGAGACATAACCCATAGCCCACCTATGTGATAAGCATAATATGCTTAATACTTTTTTGTATTACTAATAGTTTTTAACTTTTGAACAACACTTCTTCAAATTAAACAGAGATTTAAAAATTATATTTTAAGTTTCAAAAAACTTGGAGTAGAAAAATGTTGGAAACTTATCCATCAATTTCTTTTTTACAGGTAGACAAACTAAGTTTTAATGCAATATAACTAAAATCAGAAATTACATTAATGAGACAAAATACACTGAACTCTTAGATGATTTTAGTTGAGGTTCCGTCAAGGTAGATCCAAAAAACACAAGTTTAAAAAATGTATTTTTTAATAAAGGATTATCTGCCCAAATAATCTTTGGATCTACCTTGACCGAACCTCAACTAAAATCATCTAAGAATAATATCTACGGTCAAAAAAACTCTCCTTTTGAAAATACACTGAATTTTCTTATTTATTTTTTAATTCGTCGGACCTGTTTTCGATGTCCGCTACTAACAGATTATTCTTACAAAAGATATGAGGATTCGAGTTATATCCGATTACTCCATCGATCATACCTCAGGTAAATAAACAAGTATGTCTAGCTCTAGTCGCCAATATTACAGGTATTATATTTGTTGAGCAGCGGCAGTAGGAGAGGAAGGGGAACAGAGCGCGGGGGTCCGTGTCGGAGTGTCGAAAGAGCGTGTGAGGGGTGGGGGGTTCCAAGCGACGGGGGGGTGGGGGAGGGGGTTGGTCACGGCTCGACGTACAACGCGCGCGGGCTGTCGACATCAGCCCTTGACACAGTTAGGGGGGCTGCTTCCCCCCCACCCCTGCTGCGTCTTCTCATACTTGTCCTGGCCTTTTGAACAACTGGAACTTGGTAAGGAGGGGGGGTTATCAATGGCAGAAGAGTCTAGGAGGGGTAGGTGAGGGACGGGGGGGGGGAGGGATAGGAAGTATTACCATGGCTACGAGTAGTATATTATTTGGGTCAAACACTAAACCATCGTACTAGCTTTCAGGTGTGAATGTAGAACCTCACATTGATACATGAAAAATGCAAACAAATTTTGGAGTAAAGCATTGATAAGCATATAAGCAAGAAGATCGGCATTTAAGCTAGAGATTTTTAGTATTATTAAATTTAAATATCGTCTTAGCTTCCCTTTCAACCACTTTGTCTCATGGTGGGAGGGGCTATCTACAGGTTTCCATCCCATTCTAAACACCTATGGCTCAGGACAAGCTTCTACTAATGAATAAAAGATTGCCTTGGGCGGGATTTGAACCTGCAGTACCATGATTGCGAGTCCCGAACGGATCCCACCCTCGTGCCCAAAAGCTATAAAGTTTCAACTGCTGAAGATATATCAGTCGTTTGGATCTAGAGGTATAGCGTTCTCCATCCACTGTTCCTACCACACTACTACATCCTCACAGGAAGTTGTGTGCGCTATAGTGATACCATGCTGTATAAGAATTGTGCCTTTTTGATGACTGAAAACTTTCTGTGGCTTACACCTCAAGATTGGCCTACACGGTGAAAGATTTCTGCCTGAAAGATTAACGCCTGGTCTTACACTGATATACTAATGCTGAGGAACTTTTGACGAGCTTAGAGCTGAGAGCCTTTCATGAACCATAGATGGATAAAATGATCTTCGTGATTTTCATAATTTCAAAAATTGAATTCATCATTATAAACACAGAAACACGATCTTTGGCTTTTCGATTGCAGCAGGATCGGTAAAGATCTGTAAAAATTATCTAAAATCTCATCAAGGTACTAAATAGGGTAAATCTCCTAATAAGAAAAATAATGATATCAGGTTGGCGGACCGTTTGCGTCTTTTCTGCACAAAAAGTCCAATTATTGGCTCCTCCCTTTCAACCACTTAGGGTCATGGTGGGACGGCCTACCTACAAGTCGCCATCCCATTCTAAACACCCTTGGCTCAGGACAAGCTTTAATTAATGAAAACAGCTCCTCCTGGGCGGGATTTGAACCCGCAGCGTCAGTATTGTTAGACCCCGAACAGATCCCATGAGCCAAATTTTTCAAACGTCACTTCTTTGTACCATCGAGAATATCTTGATTTTCAGAAGGAAAAAATGGTAAAAAGGAATTAGGAGGGAGGAACACCCGAATGTCATCTTAAAGATAATATTTTAAAATACATAAATAAATCCAAAAACTCCTCATTCTAATTAGCTATATCTCTTTAATTTTTTTTAAATTCTTAATTTTTAAAAATAAAAGTATAAATATTTTATTATACAACTAGAACCGCATTGGAAATGAGATAATATATTTGATAAGAATACTGTATAAAAATAAGTAATTCTTAAAGTTTAAGCAGTATGGAGTGCTTTACGCCTTTACTATTTACACAGTAAGTAATCTAAATTCGCCTTGCC
>KZ807058.1:577198-589476 GCA_000696205.2 Oncopeltus fasciatus
TATTATATTATATTATACAACCACACACACACGTGATAAGTAAGATAATCTTAAAGAGAAAAAAAAATAGTCTGAAGATGAGAAGGAGATTGTGTGAAGACGTTGCGGATTTTGTCACTTGTGGAAAATCCTTGTTTCACAATACAGCATCGCCATAGTAAAAAGAAAACAAGATATTAACAGATTGTTGAAAGCTCACCAGCAATAAGATGATTACTCCTCTAGCAGAAGTGCTTCGAAAATGTGAACAATGAGACAAGTCTAAGATGTGACATCTCAAAGAAATCCACTTAAGCATGTGATTTACCTAGTTATGAGTAATGTTAAGAACGCCTAAAGAGCTCTACCAACGACACAAAAACTGAATGGTTGTTGTGCTGTGTACGTTCGTTGCATGAGTGAGTGTGTCTCTGTCTCGACAAAGAGGAATGAAAGCCAAGGCGATGCAGTTGAGGAGAGCCCCCGTTGTGACGTAACACATCCCCACGTCAACCATGAACTTGCAAGGAGGATCACCAATCTTCATCTTCCTCTTTCCAGCCCTAAAACCCTCCTCCATTACGATCACCTGAAGTGGTATGGCTTTCCCATAACGAGAGGCCGAGTTGAATCACTAGCTTTGGAAGAAATTTATATGTAGGAGGCAGTATTTGATTTGTTTCATTATTTTAATATGTTATGTTCCAGTGTTACACATTGGATACTATTTGCGCAAGCATTTATTCTGGAAAATTTTTATTTATAAAAGAAGAATCCATTTTATATAAACAAGGATTTCTACAGTAGCCCACAAAAATATAACTCTTTATTTATTTAATATACAATGGAAATTGAACTGAAATCAGGGACATGTAATGAGTGGAGTCAGCGTTTCATTCAATGACTAATTGTCATTCACTTCCTGAATGGCGGAAGCAGGAATAGTCAGAACGAATGTTGTAATTATTCATTTGAATTTCCGCCATGTTCTACAGTTAGCAGGGGCAAATCCTCCGCAGTAAGGAAAGGAGAAACAAAAAAAGAGAAATTCTGTAAAAAAAATATCTTTAAAAAAAGTCTAATTTCGTTCTGTTAAGAAAAATGTGAATAATGAGGGAAAAAAATAACTAATCAACCTAAAAGATATAAAGTGCGCAGCAAGATAAATTGTTTAAAACATTAGTTTTTATATGATATCCGAAACAACCCATATACAGTTCTAAATAAGAGTTTACTTACCAGGTTTTCTGAGTAGGTGATAAATTATACGACTTACCTAAAACACAAAAAAGAGTTAATTAGTATACAATTAATGATATCTTTTTAATTATATATATTCAGTTATGTACGTTAAAGTAGCATGTAAGGAAACATTAGTGTGTTCCGTGAGAGAAAGTACCCTTATCTATAGGGACGAAAGCAGGTGCTTCTGAAAGGTGCAGTCTAACAGCTGGTAGGACTCCAAGGAAATGAGGGATAGTTTTTATGCTAGGCGGCAATTGGAGCAACCATCATGGAGTAGACACTTCACCTCCGCTAAGAGTGTAACATTTCTTTTATCTCTGATAAATATAACCCTCAGTTTAGTATATGTCACACAAGTAAACGATACAAATACAATTATATATANTTCCCTCAAGAGGGATAACGATCTACACGTGTAATCCAACGAATATATGCATATATATATATATAAAATGAAAAACTCTGCGATATTAGCAATCAAGAACAGGTGGGATAGACAGTGCAGTGCACACACAAAAAGAAAAAATCACAAGGAGAAAAATTTTCGGGAATCCCTTGCCCTTCGTCGGTGAGAAGTGAAGAGAGACTAGAGTGTTGGTATTGTGTAGCGGAAGGGACTCAAAGGGAGGGAGAGGCGATTGGGTTTTCCCTAATCCTCTTATTGTTAGCAATTGATGCCAGGTCTTAAAGTGGCTTTGAGAATGTGGATATAGGCGCACACTCTTCAGTTGCAAATCTGAAGCCGTGACGGGATGTTGTTCAATCACTTGATCTTGGAAAATGTCATTAAAACTCATTAAATGACTCTGAGCATGCCTTGCTATGGGAAGAGGGGACTGTGTTTCTGAACAGGATACTCTATGGTTATTAATTCTTAGATTTAGGGGCGTAGTACATTTTCCTATGTAAAGAGCAGGAGAAATATTGCATTGAAGCAGGTATTTTGGATATACATGATGATGAGGATTGGATCATATATGCTAAGTGGGTGTTGACACAGGACAACGTGTTGTCAACTTCTATAATTGGACAGGATAAGCATCTGCTTTTGTTACAAGGCCCATTAGCTTGTTTTGGTAAATTTTGTGAGGGCTTTTAAAGACAGTTTTATTTTGTTTAGTGAATCTTGGAGGGTAGAGGCTTTCCTGTACATAATGCCAGGTTTCTGTGGTAGTAGATAGCTGGTGGATGGATTGTTCTAAATAATAGGGAGGGCTTCGTGTATCTTGTTCTTGATACCTTCTACCCCAGGGAAATATTCAGTAACCATGTTTAAGAATATTCTCATTTATTTTTCAATCTATGGACTATGGTTTTCTTCAAGGTAATTGAAGAGTGTACCGGCAATTCCCATTAAAAAGCACAAAATGAAAATATTATATGAAAGATCAACGCATCTTTATCACTGGTGTGTGTCAGGTGCTTCAGTCTGTCAGACAGAAACCAAGCATATATGAAGAATTATGCTCCAAGTCCAGTCTGTTACAGATCCAACGCACAGTGAAAAAAAAAAAAACAGTAAAAATTTGATCTCAAAGGTATATTAGTTCTTTTGATCATCGCACAGTAGGCTCAGTGAATTTAATAGAAAAATAATACATAAAAAAATAAGGTGTGAACGGAATATGAAGTCAAATAAAATTTCTGATTAATCCAACATGTCTCTCTCTCTCTCTCTCTCTCTCTCTCTCTCTCTCTCTCTCTCTCTCTCTCTATATATATATNTATATACACATATATAAATATAGTATTATACATGGTTCTTGTATTTAATAAATTGAAATTGAATATAGGTGTCTGAAAAAGATCGATTAAGAGTAAACTTATGAAAAGTAGAAGACTGGCCATGACCCCAAAAGAAATTCCTAACTTCTGCAATAGCAAACCAAATGACTGAAGTTGTTCTAGGTGGACTTTGGATCTGAGTGAACTCAGTATATCCAAGGTCCAAATAAAGTAATTCATTTGTTCGCAAAGAAATAGGATAAGAAGTAGCCGTGACGCTTCTTGCTCTTGAGGTACCCCTCCACATATTGATACTAAGTCCAATTCTGTCCGGGTAAAGTTGCTTCATTTGTTCTAGATAATTTAGAGGTTGAGGAATGGTACAAAATTGGTGGGGGGGGGGAGGGGTGCGTAAAGGGAGGGATGATGTTCTGGCGGGAATTGACTAACAACAATGTCAGAGGTAGTTCTCCCGGCAGAGGCAGGTGAGAGGTGGGGAGTGCGGCCTTGAAATGCTTGCGTAAGGCTTGGGGCCCTGTTGCCAGATCTACACAGCGCCCCCCCCCCCCACGTGTCTAGTCGCGAGGGGGCGTCAGTCAACATCTACCTGCTGCTGCACCGCCGGTCTGTCTGTCAGCTAGCATCTCAGGAAGGATCGCAGGCATCGACTCCTGGAGGAGACGCCCACCGTCAGACAAACGTCCAAGAGACGTCTCATTGAGAAACGGCCAATATGGAGACTTCACAATCAGAAAGAAATAACTGAAAGATTAGCTCTCTCAATTGAATTGTTTCATGTAAAGGTCAACTGGAGGCGACAATAATAAAACTTATCAAATACAGAAAATGCATCTAAAAAAAAAAAAAAAAAAATGAATAGTATCCAAAATCCCACAGCGTATAAATGCCTTAATCAACTCTTGTTGAATTAAACAAAATAGAAAACAAAGATTTTGTAGGCAACAGAATAGAGAGACAAAAATGGAACTGAACATTAAAGAATTTAGTTCCATGATTTAAAGAACGCAAATTCTCAGGGTGAAAAATTAATCTTACATAGTACATTTATTAGTATTATTTAAATATTATAACGAAGATGATAGGGGAGGGGGAGATGGAATTGAAGGAGTACATGCAAAGATGCAACTTGAATCCCTTCCAATTATCCTCTAACCACTCGAGCGTCCAAAGGCAATAAAAATGACACATTCAGGTTCAGAAACTTACAATAATTGAACAATAAAAGTTTGATGAAAACAAAGATTAATTGTAGGAGTGATATTAAAGGTTAGCAACTAGATAGGATCAGTGAAAGACGTAATCTTTTTTTAAAAAAGCAGCAAGTACATCTTTTACTGAACCTATGATGATAAAGATCTTTGAAATCTGAGTGCAATTATTCTTGCCAATTTACTAGTTACATTCTCTGAGGGGGGTAAATGGTATTCGCGTAAGAAGAGGACAGATGGCTTACCTAAATCTTTCAATAATAATTAAAAATTTGGCAATCCTATTATTCATGGACGTTTATCAATAAGGCTTCAAAACAACTGGAGATTCATTAAGTTCAGGCTAACTAGACATTACCTTAACTCTACCGAATAGATCATGATGTCCAAAAAAAAACAAAAAAACAAAAAACAAAACAAGATTAAGATAATAAAAAATAAATAAATAAAAAAGTACACATTATCTGAGGATGAGGAGTTAAGGTAATCGCTTCAGATTGGAAGCTGGAAGAGGGGATTGGAAGGCAGGCAAATCTTTATCGAACGACTCATGGGAGTGGTTAGGAGCACGTTGGCGGACCGGTCTGGTCTCCCTGAACTCCCGGGTCGAGGTGCGAATTTCTGCACATCTAACTGGATCCGAAGCATATAACCATACATTCCCCACTGGAAATCCTTCTTACGGCCTGGACATCTCATTCTATACGCCATGAAAAAAAAAATGGGGCAACTAAGAATGGATTGCTCAAGATTAGTCTGAATCTCTCGGTCAAAAGATTATTATTATAGAATTGCATTATTTCTTATATGATCCATATAACAAATAAAAAATACCTACACATATACAATATAATCTGCATATACAATATATCATGTAAGATTTTACTCCGGTCGTATTTGTGGCGTTACACCAGCTGGTTGTAATCTGCTGGTACTGTTTATTCGTGTCGACCTAAATCCCATGCATGTTTGTGGTTCCTAGTAGTTCACCGAACACAACATGGCCTCCGCCCTAACCGGCATAATGAAGACTGTTTTCAATGAGTTAATTCCATTACGGTAATAAATGCAATAAAGGAATATAATATTAGCACAATCATTACATTTACATAAAATGGGACATAGTAATTACAGGAATTCTATAAGGTGACAGCAATAAATGTTATGTGTAATGAGCGGAAGATGCCATCTTTAATTTATAAATAAATTTTATGAAGAAGGATTATCATTTCGAAAGATTTGAAACATTAAATGGGTTGGCACAAGGCAGCAATAATGGAACCAACAAATATTCAACAAAATATAACATTGTGTCTTTATGTGGGAAAATTTATAAAAAATCACTTTGGTCAAATTGGAAAATTATGAAATATACTTTTAAGAAAACAATATATTTTCAATTTCTAAAGTTTTTGTTCAATATTGGTTTGTTCAATTTCCGAAAAAGTAAAACTTTTGAGAAATTATTCGGGATTTGACTAATTATTACTATTCCAAGCTTTAAAACTATGTTTCAACTGATTGCTTAATTTATGTAATCTTTTCAGAAGCAGATTATTGACGCAATGAATTGCTCTTCGAACAATTAATGACGCTGTGATTGAAAGGAAATATTCCTTTCTTCATTAAAGATAGAGCAGTTTTTGTTTTTTTTAAGGTGGCATAAGAGAATGTGTTTGTATAAAACTTATTTCAATTCGAAGGTATTCATGTACCAATTTTAGTGAAACAACAAAAGAAAATTGAATCATAAGCATGGTCCAATTCGATGAATGGTAAGTAAATTTTCGATAAGGAATGTGGTAACATCAGTAAAGGCACCATTTTGAGAAGTATGCATTACAGTTACCTCCAGATTAAATATGGCATACAACTCATTCGTTAGACTCAGATAAAAATGGGACTTTAATTCATCAACGAAATCCTATCTGTTAAGTAGTAATAAAATGAATAAATGGACTAAATTAGTATTTTGAAACATATTTTAGATTTGCTTAGCGCATAACTGATGGGATTTACCCATTTGATTCACTCTTAGGCACATCCACCAGATGGTTCTTCAATCCATCACGTGGCCAAATAACCTTTAGCCATTTTTCTTAAGGGAAGACTACTTCCCCTCAGTCGGTTAGTCCAGGTGACGAGAGATGAGCAGGGAGCGAGAGACAGGGAGAGTGAGGTTGGGGTAAAGGTGGTCGGAATGGCTTCACACAGGGGATTGGGAACAAGGTCTCTTGCACCACCGTGCCCCCACCACATCTTACGACCGCCAGGGACGCCGTCCGCTCCCAGCAGGACACTTCAGCCACAAGGAGAGTGCCACAAATGCCAAGCCAGGATGGAATCCTGACGATCGGAGAACAAACCAAAGAGGCAATGGAAGTAGCGAAGAGGGCAGGAAAAAATAAAGAAACTTACCGGTGATCGCTATAGTATTAACAGGAGTCAGAGGGAAACCTCAAAACCTAAACTAGCCATCAAAGAAAACACTCCTCTTTTAAAGATGTACACGACATTCATGATAATAATTAATTAATGAAGGGACTTAATTGTCTGAATGAGTGATTTCAATTAGGAGATCAGATATTGCACAATTCAACATTCAGTTTGCATTTCGGGTGTGAAATGTGCCTTAAAAGGGTATAATAATCACTTTAATAAGAGAAAATTTAACGTAAATTTACAAATAAAAATCACATTGCCTTATTTTAGGGTAGAACAGCTCTGGATTACAGTTCTAAGTAATATATAACGTTGTATTTTAATTTATATTTAACAAATAACAAAATTATTGACAGCAAAAAAAAAAAAAAAAAAAAAAAAATGATCGATTTTAACAAGTACTAATGAATAGTAAAATTACATACTGATAAGACTAGATGAAGGATTTTAGATGGTAGACGGGTCGAGGAGAGGAGGGATGGTCATTGGGGAGAAAGTTGGATACGAGATAAGAAGGCCGACAAAAGAAGTTGTTAAGTACAGACTTCTTTTTAGGGTCCTAAAAGGCCTAAAGACTAAAAGTAAAAAAGAAGCGGTATAAGGGGGAGAGAAAAAGTAAAAAAAGAGAAGGCAGATAGGATGAGCGGGCAGCGGAGTGGGGAGCTTGAAAATGAAAGCTGGATGTGGTGGGGGCGGCCTTGACACGATTGTGCCTTGCGACACGGTCCTCCCTCCTCAGAGAGGCCCACGGTCAGCAGCAGGATGAGGCCCTCGACCCTTAGGTACTATCAGCTGGCATCCAAGGGCAGGCATCGGTCCGACCTCCTGGCATACGTAGGAGTGTCCTCTTCCACGTACGCTCGCACTGTACGGATTCCCAGATCACTGGTGCAGTGGGCATCCACGGCCAGGCACCAAATCGGATCCTCCAACAGGCTAGCTGTATCCAGTAGGAAAACTGTGGGGTAGTGGGAAAACTTCTTACGTAGGGCTAAGAAATAAGAACCTAAACCTTATGCTCAACTTTAATAACCAACTGGCATCGAAGAGCTAGACTGCTAACCTGGAGCAAGGCAAAAGAAAAGGCTGAAAAGAAAAGGGTTCTTAGATCTCCAGGGCACAAAACTATGCTACCTGTGGACAACATCGAAATTACAGGGAGCTCTCGCCTAGAAGGAAAATCATTAAGAGCACTTGAGAAAACCTCAATTAAGAACAAAAGATATTCTGATGCTATTAACATAAGAATAATTGTTTCACTCTTTAACGTCACCTTTAATAAATAGCGACATTGAATAAATTGAGCCATGGAAATGTGAACTTTGGGACAGGACGTGCTCTCTCGTCTTCATGATAAGCAGCCCTGAAGATGGCTTACAATGTAAGCCGAAATGTTGGCAGATAATCTTTTAAAAAATACATTTTTTTTTGGGGGGGGGGGAACTACCTTGACTGAACCCCAACTAAAATCATCCAATTTTAATAAATAGCAGTCGTGCAAAGCTCTTTGGAAGCCAACGATAGCAGAACCAACAATTCCGGCGATAGTAAAATCCCTTAAGATTGTTCTAACATAGATACCTCTTGAAAATGTGAAACAAGTCCCGGAGAAAATGTAAAGTTTAATAGAAGTAAAAAATCTGGTCCGGAGGTCCGGATCCTATTATAATCGTAATGCCAGAAAAAAAAAAAAAAAAAAAAAAAATTACTTTTCCATAAATCAAATGGACTACAGTCAGATTTACTGAACCTACAGGTTTAGAAGGTTCCACAAGAGGAAAAAATATCAAACATTATTTGTTTAAGTAGTTTGTAAGATATAACTTTTAATTTTTTTTTCCCCGCTACTAAAACTAATAAGTCATGTTAGCCCTGAAAAAAGTAACAAACAAAACAAAACAAAAAAAACAAAAAAAAAACACATAAGAGAGTGTCAAAATAAAAATTTGGTTTTTATTTAAAAATAACTATTCTCTTGAGGATGGAGGATTTGTGCAGGGGCACTTTAACGTTTGACGTCATAGCGTACAAAACTGCGAAGAGGAATACAAGATAATACTTATTTATTGCCGTCTATGCCAGTAAGAGAGTAGGCACTTAGCAACTAAGCTAAACCATTTTGAATAAAACAATTCTAAATTCTTTTCAATAAAGTGTCACTAAACTGTTTTTTTCTGTCAATTAAAACATTCATTAAATAAACTACAAATGATCAAAAAATTAATAAATAATAAAATCACCAATTGTACAAAAACAAATAAAAATATAATTTTAATTAATCAACAAACAATCGATATTGCAATAAAATATATATCTATTGAAACACTTTCAGAAACATAGATCTAATCAGTTTTGTACGAAAGGACAAATTAAACTTGAGAAAGAATCAACGTACAAATTATATTTAATCATATTCTAACAAGGAATATAGGAATGTTACCGTGAGAATTCAACAATATCTCCAAGTAATTGTTATTATTAAACAGTGAATATAGGAAATAATTGATGAATGGCAAAAACGTACGGAAAACAAAACAAAGAAGAAATCACCGACGATTAGCTGGAGCAGTTCTGCGTAAAGCCTCTTCAGGTATTGAGTCCTAAAATCCTCTAAAAATAGCCCACTAAGGACGGCCACATTCTCAGAATTCGTCATACATCGCTAGCAGAATTTCCAGGAGTAAAATAAGCCCGCATTTTTCTCAAATTTTGGGAAGAGAGCTTTGAATTCGAAGTTCAAATTAAGAAATCTTCAATATCTTTTTCCTCATTTTTTTAAACAATTACAGGCCGAAATACACGAGAAATGCCTCAAAAAGTGAAAAAACCGGATCAAATTAAACCTATCATTTATGCAAATGAAAATATTGTGAACATGTCAAAATTTTAACTCGATTCCATAATAATAAAATCGTTTATACGATATTTTAAGGAAACATTTTCAAACACCCTTTAAAGTTTACGAGATATATAATTGAATAAATAGTAATATCCAAATAAATGTTAAAGTTTTAAGTTGGTTTAGAGCTCGGTTTGGTAATTTATGTGTACTACACCTATTTGAAAATCCCAGTACATAAAATTGTATTAATTAATAAACAATTAATGCATGGGAATAGAATAAACAATATAAACTGTCTCAGCCAGGACTCGAACCTGGATCTCCTGCTATCCGGGCCGGTGCGTTTTCCATTTACGCTACCAAAAGAAGCCTGATAAGTTATTAAATTCCCTCTACACTAGCGAGAGCCTAACCCACGAGAAAGACGAATACATCGTTTTATGCTCGAAGGAGCTGACATTATCTAGCTATTTATGATGTATTAATTAATAATTATTTTCATGTAGTTAACATATACTTCTCTCCCACAGTCACTAGGATCTCCTGTAAAAGCCCCAAAAAGGAAAATTTCCTTGACGTAACAAAGGTAAAATTAAAATTGAGTTTTTTGACCGTAGAGATTATTAGTAGCACTTTTTTTTTTGTTGTGGTTCAGTCAAGGTAGATCCCTAAAAATACAATTTAAAAAATGTGTATATTTTTATAATTTTTTGCCAAAATATTTGGCATTTTTTAAATTGTATTTTTTGGATCTACCTTAACCGAACCCCAACAAAAAAACATCTACGAAAAAAAATTGAACAATTTCACAACAATNGACTTTAACCCACATATCCCATTTCTTGAAATCTTTCCCAGACATATGAACCGCTTTTGATGTCCTCCTGATTCGGATCAGGGTACGGTTGTAGCTACAGCACAGTGGTACCGCCCGCCCCTCTCGAGGACCAAGGATTCCTTCTGCCCCAAGATGTGGGCTAGGAGTGGCCGCGGACTGCCGCCGGGCCGAGCAGCGAGTGAGATATTGGGCGGATGTTGCAGCTCCAAGGCCCCGCGACTAGCGGTCTCCAAGGACGCTCACATCTTCCGCAGCGCGCAGCCTAACTTCCAGACGTTGGATAGGTCTCCTCTTGCACGTGGGCAGAAGATCAACTTCTAGCTCTACCGAGTGAAAAGGGCCCTAATGAAACTTCTTAAATTTTATTAGATGATTTTAGTTGGGGTTCGGTCAAGGTAGATTAAAAAAAAAAATACAAATTTAAAAAAAAAGGGTATTTTTAAAAAAAGATTATCTCCCAACGTTTCGGCTTGCATTGTAAGCCATATTCAAGGTTGTAGAAATACAATGTCATGAGAATAAAATAATAATTGACAATATTATAATATAGAATTAATATAGTGTAATGTGATATCAAAAGTATGAATGTAGAAAGATATATAAGAGAATTTTAAAAAACATGCAGACAACAACTTATTAAAAAAAAATAATTGAATAACATTAAAACAGTAATGTACCACACCTGCATATCATGAAGACAAGAGAGGACGTCCTGTCCCTAAGTTTACATTTCCATGACTGAGGAATATAATTTTTCTGAAAAACACCGTGGGTGGTGGAAGGGTGGGGAGAAGGTAAGAGGCGGAAGGTACAAAGGGAGAGCGGCCTGTTTCAAAAGGAGGCAATAAAAAGGAGAAAGGAAAAAAGGAAGGGTATTATTGGGAATAGGTTACTTTGGAAATGGGAAAAATGTTTGACAGGTTTATTGAGAATCCGAACCCCAACTAAAATCATCTAATAATAATATCTACGGTCAAAAAAACTCTTCTTCTTAAATTTTCTACAATCCCTCACAGATTAACCTTCTTAGAAGATGTTGAAAATAAGGTCCACTCAAAATGGTATAAATACCTATATGTCTAGGTAAGTATACTCTAGTGGCAAATACAGCTTTATTTTTTGAATACACATTTGATATTAAAGCTTCTGATTTAAGTGACCTAGAATAGAAATAGCAAATATCTAGATATCTAGATTAAAGTAAGCAATAAGACAAAAAAAAAAAAAACCCAAAATAAACATGAAATTTATTGAAGTGATGTAGAATTTGTGTTGGGAAATAAGTTTATGACAACTGCCTGTTAAAGAAAATATTTTAGAATGAAAGTGAGATAACACGGTATTCCATTTCTACAGCCTTTCTTTAACATATGGAGAATAAGAAATAAGCGAATTCGATACTAGAGCTTTCTCACGCAAACTTCAGATTAAGTCCCTAATAATTGATGTTGGAATACACAGAAAAGGATTAATATGGAAACACAAATTAAAAAATCATATCTTAGTGCTTTTTAATTTTCATAATTTAATTCAGGTGAGGCATTGTTCAATTATATCTCTTTTCCTTTGTCCTTTTTATTGCCCCCTTTTGAAACAGGCCGCTTTCCCTTTGTACCTTCCGCCTCTTACCTCCCCCCACTCTTCCGCCACCCACGTTGTTTGTCTGAAAAATTATATTTCGTCTTAGTCATGGAAATTTGAACTTAGGGACATGACGTTCTCCCTCGTCTTCACGATAGACAGGTGTGGTAAATTACTGTTTTAATGTTATTCAATTATTTTTGAATAAGTTGTTGTCTGCATGTTTTTTTTTTTTAATAATCTTACATAGCTTTCTACATTCATACTTTTGATATCAAATTACATTATGGTAATACTGTATTATATTATTGTAAATTATTATTGTATTCTCATGACATTGTATTTCTACAGCCCTGAAGATGGCTTACAATGTAAGCCGAAACGTTGGCAGATAATC
>KZ807058.1:609673-629568 GCA_000696205.2 Oncopeltus fasciatus
ATCTTTTAAAAAACACACTACTTTTTTTTTTAATTTGTAATTTTTTTTATTTACCTTGGCAGAACCCCAACTAAAATCATCTTAGAATAATATCTACTTTCAGGACAAGCAGAAGACATCTACAGCCTCCTCCGAATAAAACTCCCCAATGATGGCTAAGCGCTTCCCCCACTCCTCCCCTTTTGTAGTTTGATTACAATGAAAAGTAAAAATGGCATTCAATGTCAATCATATGAGGTGAGATGGGACCAATGACACCACTCTCAAACTGAATATATTATTTAAAATTAAATCCACAGGGGGGCTGTTCATTATTAAAAGCGGGAGATATTCAAGAAATTCTCACTAGATACACAAGAGAACATATTTGAATAAGAACTGTTGATTCCGGCAAATGTAAACTAGAACTGAACAAATGTCTGTCGACACTGACATGAAATGGGCATGGAAATACTTACTCAGAAATACCTCCTTACTTTTAAAGAAATAAATTGGATTTTTTTTAAACTATGTTAATTCGCCATTGAGATTTTTTAATATCAAATTGACTTATTATGTATGTAACAATATATATATTTATATAATATGTATATAATATTGAGTGTTTAATTGATTTGTATTCCAAATTGTGTCTCAAGCTTTTCTTAGAATATGATCTTATCAGTAAGCTTTAGTCTAGACTTGAGATTACTGCGAATTTCAGTATTAGGCTCCAAGTCTCATTGAATTATATTTGATAATGTTGGTTTGGGCAATCCTGAGTGAAATATTTGAACTCCACAACATGGAAGCATGATATGCATCACTAATATTTCTGGATGGTCAGTAGACTACGACGAAGGAAGGATGTCTCCTGGGTGTGGCCCAAGAGGTAACCTCTTTTCCAGTTTGCGCGCCATTACAGGGAAGGACAAAGGTCCTTTATATCCAGAGGCCCACATCCTTCTCGGCATTTCCACCCACCATCTTCGTTGGCAAGGTCTGAACGTGGCTCAACCCCAAACAATAAGAAACTTTTTTTAAATCCTTATAAAATTGATTATGCCTTCCCGTTTATAAGAAGTGGGTTTTCCTTTAAAATTAAGTATCACATAAGTACGAGCGAGAAGCGTGAGATGTGCACGGGAATATGGCGATCCCGTTGAAGACTTCTGTGTCTGTAGACTGCTTTTTCAGTGATTCTTATTATCAAGGATCACCCATTACAAATTCCTCAACTAAATTACCAAAGACAAATGGAGAGTACTTTCAATCAACACAAATAGTATTTAAGCGGACATTTTTGAGATTACTCATTCGTATAAGTTTAAGAACAAACAACATATAAAAAAATTTTTTTTAAAAAGAACTCAGAAAGTACTATAAAAATTCACCCCATTTTTCTTCACTTATATTAGGTTAGGGATTATAACAGAATTGATCATTATTCTTTTAATTCTGTAATAGTTTAAATTCAGTTCATTTCAATTTAGTATTTACTTTAGAGGTGGCAGTGGTTATAGTTTTGAATTTATTACAATTAAATTAAATTATTCTTTTATTCAGGCATATCAGTATTAATATATTATAATTTTCCAACGTTTATCCATAGTTAAATATCTAAAATAAATTCAACTAAATTTTAATAAAGCAGTCTTTACTTTACACTCATTTTAATCTCACGGGAAAAAATAAGTCAACAAAGAACTCGTTTAATGAAGTAAACTTCTTGTTAGTGGAAGTGATGAATAGGGAACTAACAAAAAAAAAAAAACCCATCAAACTTAAGCAAATGCTTCTCACTTGAGTGCACACTTAACATGCAAGCAGTGACTGCCATGCACCCACGGAGTACACAGGGAGCCGGTCGTGGGTGGTAGTGGGGGGGCACTCGGAAAGAGGACGGGGGGGGGGGTCGNTGGTTTTCTGTGTTACCACAAGCAACATAAATAAGATTCCATAAAGCATTCATGGGGCCTATTGCGACCTTATAGCAGAAAAATGGACACTTAGTGCCTTTAGAATTAATTCACTGAGACAAATTATGAAATATACGGACCTGAAGTAGTTGACAGTGATTTTATTGCTATTATTTTTGTATTTTTAAGACAAATGCATGAAGCTACATTATTTGTGCTTTCGTTTCAATTTTAACTGCAAGAGTGAATGCACAGTAAAATTCTGCAAGAGCGCAATTTTACTGCAAATTCACTCTTATACTGTAAAGTATATTGTTTAGTGAATATTACATTCACTTAACTTCACTTCCCTCACTACCCAGTCACAATTGTCGATAGCATTCTTTCAAAAACAGATAGTGCAACGCAGAAAAAAAAAATATATATATATATATAAATATATATGGAATCAACGATTAATGCAATGATCTGAGTGGAAATTTTAAGCATTCAAATTTTTCTTCTTTCCAATATACTTATTCAGGTAAATTACTTTTTTTTTTATTCTTTAAAATGCAGTTAAAAAGAAAGGAAAACTGTTCTGCAAAGGAACTTAACGGACACATTTTCTACAAAATTTCATATAGTCCAACTTCCTTCAGTATCATCATCAGAGAAGAGCATATCTTAAATCAAACCTTATAAATTATTATGAAGTACACTAAAAATATATTACTTGCTATAAAAATTATAAATATAAGTATATTTTTAGTAAAACATCAATAAGTAAGTTACTCTATAGAATAGAAAACCCTATGTATGTGCAGGCAGCACATTTAGTTATTCTAAAAATTATCATTTATGGCTGGTATATATAAATATATTTTATATACATTATGTACATATTAGTGTACATATATATATTTTATTTTACATTATAAATATAGCTCGTATAAATACTTAAAAATAAATAATACGAGGCGTAAATGTACCAAAAATACAGTAATGCTTCAGGTCTGTTGGAACACCATGATGTAGTTACAGTTGGGAAGTAAGGAAAATGAAAATGAAGAGGACAAAGAGAATTGTCGAAGTCTCACCTAAAATAAAAATAGCTTTCACCATCTAAGCGATACGTGAATATGTCGCTAAGCGATCTTGACAGAGTATTTCTAACCATGTTCCTACAGTACAGCGACCATAAACTGCCTAATAAATCATTACGAAATGTAAGGGAAAACAAAATAAACGAGATAAGGTAAGAAATGGGACAACAGTTAAATTTAAAATACGTAATATCCTTAGAAGAAGCTAGAAGTACATTTGACTGTAATACCATAAATAAATATATGGTAATCCATATATTGTGGATGCCCTATTATACATACATAATTCTATTTACATTTTATAAAATCACTGAAGAACTACTATAAAGGTATTTATTTCGTTATCCAGATGAGCAATAGACCCTGATTTATTATGAATGTTTTTCATAAATTAAAACCTAAATTTTTTATCTATTTTTTGAGTTAGATAGAGAGATAATAAATACATTTAAACTCGCGTGAATATCTACAAGTTAAAAATAGATAAAAAGAAAAAAATTATTGGGTGAAGTCAACATAAGATAATATAGGCTGACAATAAATTGTTACTCTTCATATAAAAGTATACACAACTAAATAAATAAATAACGATTCAAATGTTTTATGGCCTAGATAGCTCTTATCATTGAGAGTATCTGCTAGAGACAACTGTTATCAGTGAATTATCCCGATTCAGTTAAAAAAAAAAAAAAAAAAAAAAAAAAAAAAAAAAAAAAATCCACTCTAAACATTTAAAAATTATTAATCTGTAACAGATAGCCATATTATGGATTCAAAGTTTTTTTCTTATTAAATACATGATCTGTTGAAGTAAATAAATCAATTTTGCGAGGAAAGGAAGGACGCCATGACGGAACGGAAAGATGTTTCTGCAGCATTAGGTAATTGATGTATTTGAGGAATCTATTGCTCAGAATATGATTTACAAGTACGAGAGAGGCAGGGATTAGCCAGGGACCTCCTTGCTGACCTGTAATCACTTCTTATAGGATCACCTTCTTCTTCTTCTTCGTGGGGCGATACACGATGGCGTGTATCGGACATGACAAAGGAGATGAGTAACTTGCCTCTATCGCTGACTCACGGAGGCAGCGGCTCGGAACAGGCGAGATAATTCAAGACTAACAACGGAGCAGAGGAGGTTCTTCAAAGTGAATCTCCATGTCCGCTCTCTTAAGAGGCATAAATACAACATTTCCAGCTGATTTCCCTCAAGGGAGCCAAGGCGACACAACCAAGAAACCTTGGTACAACTTACGAAATATTTTCTTTATCACTCACATATTGGAAAAGCATTGCCTTAAAAGATACAAAAAAAAAAACTACTGGGTTCGAATACTGATTAATTAAGCCCTTTTCCTTAACTCTTAATTGACAAGTTTCTCTTCGGACTGCACTACAGTATTACTTCAATGGCGCCATTTCCAGGCCGTATAAATGATCAGTTTATCTACTGGTCACAAATCATCTAAGTGAATAACCTCTAAAGTAAATCAGGTTCTACAAGGTTACCTGTAAGGAGAAGAATGCCACCCAGCAGATGGAAAAACTACCCGATCATGTAACAGACTGTAAATACATATGCTAGCGGGAGGCAGGTATATGTCTCTGAGGTCTGGCCAATCACATTTGAAGTTTTATATATTTTGAAACAAATACACACACACATAAATACTTAATTATTTTGTGAGTAGGCTTTTTGAGAGTCTATCCAATTAGGTTTTGGGCGCTTATCATTGGAGCATTTCAGAGGCTGGCTAATGGTTAGAACAGAACGGGAGAAGGGAGGCTTAGATAAAACCAAATAGATAAACTTTCAATATCTTTATTATTATAAAAGTTAAGATATTAGTTAATGTACGGGTCGTGGTATCTACATCATCATAATCTAAAGAAATTCAAATTTATTTCACAAAAAGTATTCAATTGTCACACAAAAAGCAACACTCTAAAACACAATTTAAAGGTATTGGTTTTTCTTAAATTAGGGAAAATTATTTTTGCTTGAAAAAGTATTATAACACAAGATTTAATTAGAATTTAAAAAAATATAAAATATAATAGTAGAGAATGGGGGAAGGCCTTGGAGTGGGGGGGAGGGACGGTCATGGAAGACGCAGCAATTTCCAATGCCCCCCTAGAGTTGGGGGTTAGTCGGTGGATGTAGGTAGGGGGTGCTAAGAGGCAGATCGGCTCTGAGGGTGGAATGCCGGTCTTGATCTTCCCCGGAGAGAGAGAGAGTGAGTCGGTTCCCGGCGTCGTTAGATAACTGGGGGGGGGGGGAGTCCGCCAGTGCTCAGTGCCAAGGTCAGCCCGCGGCCAACTCCGGGTCAACGGAACTCTCCTGGCGGAATACCGACCTCGAATGCAGCGCGCAAGTGTCGCGTCCGGACAGCATATTCCCTGGAGGCACCTCCCCACCACTGGATGGAGCAGTACAGTCTTCCATCAGCTGATACCTACAAGATTCTTATTTCCTGTGTAAGATCCACAGGCTAATGATTTAGTGATCTATCTAGGTACATGTAGATGCCTACATCTAGTGACGAGATAATATAAAATTATCCGTCTAACAAAATTAGAAAAATGCATAATTGTGAAGAAATGATTTGCCCGGAGGGTATGCGCTATACTCTTACTGATACAGTCCATACCAAAGCAATATAATGCATTTTCTAAAACACTTTTTCTTAGCTAAAACTAAATTAATAATAATAATAATGACCGTGGAGATTAGTAGAGCAGTTGAATGGGGTTCAGTCAAGGTTGATCCAAAAAAAATATAATTAAAAAAAAAATTACTGTTGACTTTCGGCTTACATTGTAGCCATCTTTAGGGCTATCATGAAGGCGAGAGGGGATGTGTTGTCACCTGAATAAAATATTCATGACTGAAGCGAAATTTTGTAGTTTCAAAATTTATAAGTTTCTCTAATGTCCCCTTCCCTTTCTGAAAAAAAACTGTTAACAGCTAAGTAAATATAATATAAGGTTAGTGTATATAACCTAAGGGTAATAGCAAGTATAATGAATTCTGGAGACAATTAATGAATTATTTCAATGAACTGGAATCGTGACGCATTAGTAAGAGTGAACTATTGAACTTGAGGTGCATCTGTAGTACTAGATTGACACAAATGGTGTGTAACAAAATGTCAGATAGGTAATTAGGTAATCTCTTATCTAATACTAAATATAAAAATAAAATATTTGGAAAAATAAAAAACCAATCCCACAACAGCCCATGTAAAGGGGAAAAAATGTTATGGATGTGTTTATTCTCGAGCCATGGCACACTAGAGAAGGCTTTTGTGTGGTGAGTACATCCTTCTGGCCGCCTTATTTTGATTTTGCCCATTCAATAAAGAATGGCTCCTAATTAGGTCTGGGTGTTCCCTATACTGGTCTCGACACCAAGAATCCTCAGAGTCATCACATGCAGAAGCACAGAAATAAATAAATGACCAACTGTGCACTGTGAGCACTGGACCTGGGACCCTCGGCTCAGGAGTCTCGTACCTTTACCAAACCTAGGCCACCTTGCCCCGCATAAGCCGTAAGTGTGATAAGCCGGAGGTACAATGCACGATCGAAAACGGAAACGCCCTTAAACAATGAGGACATTGAGATTGGGGATTGAAGTAGTGGCTCTACAAGAAAGGCATATGTAAATGGGCTAGCTGAGAGTAATTATTTGTGGAGGTGACGAATGGCAAACAAGAGGAACGTGTTGAGAAACACAATACTATTTACAAAAACAGAGGATACACGTGGCATTAAAGAGCCAAGGTGGAAAATTTTTGTAGAAGTATTTTTTAATATTAAATTGTTTCTTAAATAAACGAATAGAAATACAAAAACGAAGGGGATATGAGAATTTGATGGTTTCACGAAAAAAATAATTTGTAAATAACTTAGCTTATATTTTGAGCAAATCAAAGCTATCAGATGGATGTAATAAATAGGCCACAACCTCCACTATCAATCGATTTATTCTTATTTTTGACTGGAGAGGTTGTGACCCTTTTATTTTACACATCAAATATAAACTCAGACAAAAATGTGGGAGAGAATGCAAATATTTACAGATTATTTTCTGAAGATTCAGATTCTGTATTACAAACAATAAATACCTATAAAACCCACATATAAACCAAAATTTTTGTTTTTTGAAATAATTAACAAAATATGATTTTATAAAAAGTAATAAGGTTGTCTTTTCGTTATATGAATGCAATCTTAATAACTTTTTTTTTTATAAATATGGAACAAGAAAAAAAAACAAAAAAAAAAACTACCCTGGTTGTGTTTGGGTAATGCTTATTGATAAGTCCAGGAAGCAGGTAAGTATAGAACAGTTAGTCCTCTGTAATGAAAGTGACTCAATCCTGGACCACCGAAGTTGAAGACACTTTATGTCCGTATTGCCAGTCAAGTTTGGAGCCATCACCTTCTCATACTTCCAGATAAAATGGATCAGGCAACACTATCTCTAGGAACCCGTCATCGCCGAAGATGATTAGGCGAAACTTCATGAGGTTCAAGAGGCTGTCCAACTTACTGTACAGTTCTGGCACAGGATCACATGACCACCACCCATAGTAGGGATGGAATAGCACGATATGATATTTCTGTACTGTTCTACAAGGAGAGTTTGGCCATTGAGTTATGATTTAGTTACTGTTTAACAGTAGGCTCCTCTCTCCCCATTGCCCTATTTGTCGTGATGAAGGCCTGAAATTCAGGACGAAACAAACTAAAAAAAAAACTTTTTTCTGCTTACAAATCAGTTTTTACTTCTTCAATTCCCAAAACCAAATCCCTGACTTATCTTCTCATAAAGCTCGAGGGTCAACTATTATTATGTTTGAGCAGCTACTTGGATCAATTTCTGTCTGGTTTTTAAGATGGTTTATGCTCTTCTCCTAATTCTTCATTCCACCTGATTTTTGTATTAATTTATATTCTTTTATTTTTAGTTTTTTCCCTTTTATAAATTTTTAGTGAGGATCTTTTCTTTCTATTCTTCTATTTATTTAGTAGTTTTATTTGTGTTTTTAAATCCTTAGGTAACTTATTTATTGCATCCAGTCAAGCTGTTGTTTCTGTTTCCCAAAGTTCTTTTTTCTTATGATATCTGTTGTAGGGGCATCAATGAATTGATTATAATAAATATATTTGTTATAATGGTTAATGGAAACTATTATATAATAATGACTAAACTAATCTTGGGATTAGATAAATTGTACTTTATAAGCTCCCAAATTGAAGTGTGAATGGTTAGAATCAGGAGTCGTAGCTATCCACGTTGTGCGAGTTTCATTCTCACTCTTGGAGGTAAGGTGTGAGTGGTTAGAATCAGGAGTCGTAGCTATCCACGTTGTGCGAGTTTCATTCTCACTCTTGGAGGTAAGGTGTGAGTGGTTAGAATTAGGAGTCGTAGCTATCTACGTTGTGCGAGTTTCATTCTCACTCTTGGAGGTAAGGTGTGAGTGGTTAGAATCAGGAGTCGTAGCTATCCACGTTGTGTGAGTTTCATTCTCACTCTTGGAGGTAAGGTGTGAGTGGTTAGAATTAGGAGTCGTAGCTATCTACGTTGTGCGAGTTTCATTCTCACTCTTGGAGGTAAGGTGTGAGTGGTTAGAATTAGGAGTCGTAGCTATCCACGTTGTGCGAGTTTCATTCTCACTCTTGGAGGTAAGATGAGTCCCTGGAAAGGGAGAGTGGACATGAAGGATGTCGGCGTTACGAAAGAACGTCGGAGGAAGAAGGGTGGAAGAAAGCGGATGTTTTCCGCCAGGATAGTAGGTTGGGCACACTCGGATCTCACACTCAAGAGTTTGCCTCACTCTGTCCGTACGCTTCTGACGAAACTTAGCCCAATTGTGAAACCTCCCCCCTCTGACACACACACAGGCGATCCCCTCTCCCTTTACCCCCGCCACCCCTGGAAGAGAGGGCAGAGTCCGTCCCATTGCTCGTACCCTAGGAGACTGGAGACACTGGTCCTAGGGTCGGACACACACGCACACGTCACGGGCCGTGCCCCGCCTACCAAACGCCTCCTTAACAAGGAACTAAGAGATTTAGTCCCAAGCGCACAACACACTCTCTCCCTCTTCCAAGCTCCGGAGAAATCGCCCTACACTCTTGGGATTTTCACCGACAGATTCTACAAATCTAGGTCGAAACTCAAATCCAATCTCGTTCCATTTTGGACACTTTCAATCCCACCAGTAGTATGTTTGCTTTCAACTTATCCATGAAAAATATTAGTTTATTTAATCATTTTTAGACTCAATACTGAGTAGGCTTCCTCGACAGTAAAAAAAAACCCATCAACTAGCACAGACATAAACAAAATTTTTATTTGAAATGGCATTTATAAATTCTTTTTCCACAAAGTAATGTGGATGGTGGGAAAAATCAGAAGAATCGTAGATTCATAACTGAGTAAAAACAATTCCTGGGAATAATTCTGGTGGCAAGGATTACTAAATAAGATTTTTTTGAAGGTCATGTTATACGTAATTTATACCCTAAATCATTCATCTGCCAATAATAAAAAAATTAAAAAGAATATTACTACCGAGAGCAGTATTTAAAAAAAAAAAAATCAAACTTAAGGCTACAGGTAAGCCTTAACCACGATAGAGGTCGTAGCTATCCATGATGATGATGAGTTTCATTCTCATTCGTGGAGATAAGGGAAAAGCAGGTAAGATGAGTCCGTGGAACCGAAAGGGAGAGTGGACATGAGGATGTCGGCAATTTATAGGGGGTTATTATATATATATATATANATATATATATATATATATATATATATATATATATATATATATATTCATGTTATATTTAAAGCTTTGGGTTCGCCACACCTAATAGTTTAATTCTGCTCTGTATCCGTGTAATTGCTTTATTGTTAGGTTTCCTACTTACAATATTCCAGAAATAACGAAATACGAAGAAGAAAAAGCAAGAAAATTTTGGTGTAGGGTCCTTACAATAAGTGGGAACTCTCATACTTGCAAGATACGTACCATCCTCAGCCAGGGCTCATGAGGGTAGTAAGAAGAGCATTACAATCCTTCTTCTAATTTGGGTCATTATTATTGTGCAGTTTTACATGTTTTTTTTTTTAAAAAAAAAACCCCCCCCCTCTTGTTGTCATCGTTAGAGCATACCGCTTCCTCCATAAATTGAAAATTTCCATTTTTGACTTACAAGATATTTTATAAGATTTAGTTGATAATTGTCTATGGGTGGCTGTATGGAAAAATTGTTGTATGAAAGTTTGTGCATTTGTTCGACACTTAAGGTTCGAACCGTTTGATAAATTTCAATGAAATTCAAAATGTAAACTAATGAGAAGTGGAGTTGTGAAGCAGTGGACAAAAGCATAGCTTGGAAATTCCAAGCTTCGCACAACTTCTTCTTTTTGTGTAAAGCATCACGCATTCGATATATGATGTCATCTATTCTTTTGGTAACTCCCAAAGTGATTGCAAGAAAGAATTTCACTCGAGGAGCTTTGGAGTTTGAATATCATATTCATCACTATAACCTCAAGTTTCGTCAATTAATTATCAACAGAGGGGAAGTAGAAATTCGGAAGGGATCCCCAAAAGAAAATTTAGTCAATTTCTCGGCTATTAGACAGTCAATATATATTTATATTTAATATCTGAAATTGCCGAAAAGATAGTACATCATGGAGGCCCAAGGGGGAACCACTTGTTAAGAGAAGGTTTATTCTCGACTCACTGCGCAGAGATACACAAAATTAGATATAGTTCATGTAAAAATATGAACTCCTCAGTCTCAAATAAAGAGACCAGAAACATTAGGTAATCTTCCAATGCTTCCTGCCAAATGCAAGATGTAGCACAAACTTGCCCATGAGAAAATGGTTAAATAACATCCAAGAAGGTACTTATAAATAGAAGTATTACCTGATTTCCAGAATATCCCTTCTTCTCAGCACTTTACACCGAAAATAGCCATTCCTTTCCAGAACAATATTTCTGACAAATCTAGGTTACTGTTCTCTTGAAGAGATACACCCCTGAGATTATATCTCAAGACTATTTTTAAGTATCCAGTATGATTATGCCACCACGGACCATTTTCAAATCGATCAAATTAATGAAATAGTTAAACATAAATGAAATACATTATTAATAATTAGATAAAACTGGAGTTTAGAAAATAAAATTACGGAAATAGCTCCTCCCATACAACTTGGAGAATTTCCTATAACATGAATAATTTTGGGAGAGATTTTGAAAAACAGAAAAATTCAAAATTATTTTTATGCTCAATAGATTTAAAAAAAATTTTTTAGGATTAATAAGAGTAATTTTGAAAAGATGAGAAAGATAATTTCGGCAAAAACTGAGTGGAATAGCCCTAATTTTATAAATAACAAGAAATATTGTAATTATCAATGTCTGCGAGAGCAGTTCTTTAATTTGTATGCATAACTTAAGATCTATCTTACTAGGAAAATAAAAGTAATTAATTGATATGTGTCTTAACCTACAAAGTATATTTTCTTTTTATATAATAGCTGGCTGGTGGAGGTTCTCAATCAAAGCTAGGTGAAATAATTGAGAAGTGGTCAGTAACCTCCACAGTTCATACATATATTTTTCCCTTAATGCAGAGCGCTTTCGAGGCTAATCCCTCATCTTCAGAGCTCTAAGTTGGTCGTGGTGAAGTCGCTCAGACCTCTACTAAGTTCTTAATGAATGACTACTTATACAAAAACTTTACCTGTGGCATTTCAAGTGACGGCATCAATCAGGGTTATGGTATAGGTATACCCTTCCGTGTCTCGTAACATCCCTGGTCGTATAGACTAACTGCTACGGTTTTCTACAGACATTCCTCCGTAGCATACAAGTTTTTCAATATGGTAAATCCTTCTTAAAGAAAATAATTGATAAATCCTGAAAGCTGAAATTGGCTGAATCACTTCCTCAACGACTTGAGAATACTGTATCGGGGTGTCAAAGCTATGGCAAAAATTAATAAACGAATAGAAATATAAATTCCGCCGAAATACCTTTAAATATAATTTAAATGAATTGGAGGAAGAGAGATATTTGCCATCAGTAGAGCGAGTTCGATGGGTAAACAAGCAAGGCGGGGTGCTTCGTGAGGCCGCATCTATTTTGAATTAAGCCGGGCTCTTGATGAATATGGATAAGATTAAAAACTTGTTTAATTCTTGTTATCATATACGAAGGAATTAGAAGGCACGAGGAATCTGTGTCGAATAACTAATAATAGCTTATGACCAAATTGTGTTTCACCAATTTGCAGCAATGTGGACTGTATTTTAAATGGGTTTCTTGAAGAGAGCAGATTTGAGGGGCATAAGAATACTGCAACTTCTCAAGTGATGCTTTTTTTCAGGGAGGTGCTAAGATATCTGAGAAGGACCGTGCGCTTCTTCTAAACCTGGCACCGAGGGTTCGAATCCCGTTGCTCTTTGCAAGCATTTTCTCGAGAAATGAAAAACAGAAAGTACAGAGCCAAGATAAGAACTACTATTCTCGTTCCCTACTACGTACTGTTCACTTACATTGAACTTTTAGATAATTCACACATTTTTTAAGATTCTAAAATTAAGACCTACTTTAATTGATCTTTTGTAGATATTTTGAAAATTAACAATATGAAAACATGGATAGTAATTTTTCTAATACAAACATTACGACTAGAATAGTTCTTCTATTTTAAGACATTTACTTAATCTCATTTTGTACTGCTCTCCAACAACAACAAACAATGATTTTGTTATCGTCTCCTTATCTTCCTTTCAGAGACAGCAAAATATGGCAGGCTGAAGCTGTATAAATTTTGTAATTAACAAATTTTTGATCACTGAAAGGGTGAAAAATATCCACAAATTCACTGCCATGTATGTTTAATTGACTTAGTATTTTCACTTAAAATAAAAAAAGAAAAAAAAAAGGACATCGTCAAGGGGCAAAAATAATTAAGTCTATTATATTAATACAAAATAAATAGATACAGTACAAAATAGTAAAAAAGCTGGAAGAATACTGTTCCGGTCCTACTTGCAAGTCAATGACACATCACCTCAAAGAATAACAACAGAATCAAAGTACAGTAAAATAGGGAGAAAAAAAAATGAAAATATTAAGTTTTTGATATATAAATTGCAGTATTTTAAAGTATTTCCACATAGAACGAAAAAAAACTTGTTTAAAATAAGAAGGAATAAAAAAATATTTGTAGGGAGAAATTGTTAAGGGGGTTAGGGGAGGCAGGGCGGTGGACTGAAGGCGAAAACCGCGTCTCATAAAACTGTTGTAGTACTGAAGAAACTGAAACATAACCAGATGTCATAATAAAGTATATGCCATCGCAGAAGACATCGTCTACGGAATAACTTAATGTATTGGGATTGCATATTCACCTAAACCAAATGGCAAGGGTGGAACGCAACTCGCGGCCTTGGACTACATAGGCAATCATGCCAAGCTAACAGCCATTCAGTGGCCCGACTGGCAGAATTACAACTAACAGAATACATTTCAATACTTTACTCCACGCAAATCATTTTGTCATCAATAAGGATTAACATTGCATATGCCCAAAACCCCCCCAACCTCAAGCATATCGGGAGGGCTTTTATTTCGGTCTTCCTGTGAAACAAGCGAAGAAGGCAGCAATTTGATTAGGTTGGAATACAGTTTACAGAGAGACTGATACATATCCGCCGGCAAACGAGTAGCGATAATTGTAAGATAAAAACGAAACAGCCACTGCCCTTAACCTACTTTCAAAAAATAACTGGCTCAAAACTACGAATCAAATACATTCACGAGAAAGAGAACAATCACAAATGCTACGTTAAATGGCGAATGTACGCATAACATAAGCTTTTATTTCACAATGATTCATAGAAAATAAAATAAATATGTAGTTTCCAGAATAAATATATTGGAATAAATGTGGTCAAAGTACAATTTCCGCTTCCTACAAATTATTTACTAAAATAGCCTTTTGTTTTAGCAAATGTAATTACAGTATTAAATTTATTATAATCCTTCAAAAAATTTAGAAAATTATCTCTGATCATGAAAATTGATAGTCGAAAATATATGTGTATCCCTCACGTGGACATTTGTAAGTAAATACCTATTTAAAAAAATTTTTTTTTTAATTTCAATATAAGAAACTCAGGATACTGATGAATTGTTGTAAAGTTCCACAGTATTCGAAACATATTTTTTAGCAGATTTACTCCACGAAAAATAATTATAGCATTCAAACTAAGATATCACACTTAACAGTTTTTTTTTTTTTTTTTTAATTCTATAACAATACTGATGACACTTGATATATAGTCCGTTCAACTTTACAAGCTTATTTTACACACTAACATATAGACTTGGCGCAATTAAAAAAAAAAAAAAAAAAAAAACAATTGAGCATGTTATTTGAGAATTAGTACACAATCCGTTAGATGAGTTCGATAAGAATGAATAAAGTGGGGAGAAGGAGTGGTAAAGGAGGCAGAATAAAAATAATTTAAAAAATAATCTAAGCATTCATCATATGAAAAAAAAAATTACGGAGTACAACAGGAGTAAATATGATGGTCCAATTTCTATGTCCTGAAATACTTTACGACAGTGAACAGATAGTAATAGATAGGAAATTACGTTTAAGGGTTAAATGCCCCCACCCCCCTTTGTAAAATAAACCAATTTAGTTTATTATCTTCATTCTAAAAACACAATATCAAAAATGGAGCGGAATTGAAGAGAAGAGTTTCAAATGAATACTTAATCCTCAAATTATATTTATTATTTAATTAACTAATGCTTTAGATATTGTTAGTCTATGGAAACGTATTTTGGTCATGAATAACGTAAAAAATTATTTTCTACCCCTTAAATTTTAGAACTAACATGAGTAGCACAATTAAATTAATGTATTATGTATGAAACTACTGGCCACTCAATCACCACAGGAAAAAAGGTAAAACCATTCTACTGAAAAAGATTGGCAAAAAAACCAGGAAAAATTGTAAGAAATAGGTAGTTTTCATAGCGCAAAATTATAGTGTTAGCTCAAAAATTCCTACGTATACGAAAAATTCCTCACCCATTTCTAGGGAATTTAAGAAAGTACGTAATTTAGTCTTCGGGAATTTGATGTAACTCAGTTTAAAACTGGGATAGTTTATTAAAAAGATAACTTTGACCATTAATGGGGTTGTAAGTACTATCAAATGATTTTGCCTGCATTATGCTTTTCTTCGGGTATACATTAATATAAACATTATTAAATGTTATAATTTCAATATATTATAAAAATCCATATTTTGACGCCATAAATCTTTTACTGATAGTTACTCTTGAGACAATGAAACAAAGAGAATTAGCACAGATCGAGGCTGATTAAAAAGAAATAAAGTAAATATAATGAAGATTAAATTCTGTAGGACATTGAGATAATAAATAGTTAAACCTATTTACTTCAGATTAAGCAAAGTATAACTACGTCGAAAGAGATCAATAACGTGTTTCCATAACATTCTGTGGTTTCCTAAACTCATTTTGTCAATTGTCGCCATGCGTTGTCATTGGTTACGTTGTTAAGTATGTCAGTGTCAACAATTTCCAGTCGCTGTCTGACTGCACAAAATAAAATATATTCTGTTCTATGGTGGAGGTAAATTAGTTAGATTATTTTATTCTATTTTTATTTATTAATTTTTTAAAAATCTGAGACAGAAGTCTTGAGGAAAAGAATAAACAGAGATTTTTTTATAGACAAGATGTACAATGAATATAATTTTTCCCATAAATAATAAATCAGTCCCACAACAGGGCGTAGAGCTCCAGAGAAGAAAGTAATGTCATGGGTGTATTTATCACCTAAGGCGCACTAAAGAATGTGTCTTGGTAGCCTGGGTTATTTCCATTCAATGAACAATGAGCAAGAAATTAAGACTGGATTTTACTAGAAGTACACCAGAAATTTTCTGGGACATTAAATAATAGAAGCACAGATAGAAAAAATAATCGTATTGTTTTCACAGAATTTTGAACCTGGGATCTTTGGCAGCTTAAGAGTCCAGAGCTACCGTGACCTTTTTCACATCATAGTTTCTTATGTACATTTCAAATGGAGGGGGAAGAGTTTTCAGAGCAAGACATAAATAAATTTCAAATAAAAAATTTCTTCTACATTATTAAAGAGGTAAGGCCACAAATTTAATATTTACAGTTTTTCCGTGATAGTGTATTTAAAATTTGAGCTATAGGAAAAAAAGCTGTTTCTGTTTGATGAGAATGTAGGCTAGAGATGAGCGGTGGACATTCCAGATTTTTTAAGTCAGGAATCAAAACATCAGAAATCTAATTTCCTCCGGAAAAAAGGGAGGGAGAGAGAGAGAAAAAAAAGAGAGAATTGTCGTGAGAAGGGGGGAGAGAGAGGAACGTGTAAGAGTGATTTGAAATAGTTGAGACACAGCATTGAGCAAGAAGTCTTTTCCAACTTTCGACTACCGTTGCGTACCTGCTCCAGCGGCCAAAAATATACCCCTCGAGTGAGGCTACACCAGAGTATTTCTGAGAGCGCGGGGCAAGCGAATTTCCGAAAGGGCGACAAGGAGTTACCATAAAATTAAACCGGAATATTAGTGTTTATGATAGGAAAAAAAAATTGCTTTGAACCAAATTGGTAAATTTATAAGTGGTCAAAGAATTTTTTTTTTTTTTTCCAAAATATAAGTAGGAATATTAAACTCTATCAAAATACCAGTATAACTAAACATTCCCTCAATTACAATCTTGTTTAAAGAAAAATAAATAAATAAAATAAAATTGGATTCATTCCAAATTGTACAATACAAAACGCATACAATTTTAAACACGAAGCACAAACGTCAAAATATATTGTATTATAATTAATTCATTTATTTTTGAACGAATTTAGAATTGCAAACCACGCACATTCATGAAGGTCAATATATTTTTCTTTAAATATACAAATTAATATTTTGATACATATACTGGGATATGGATCCACAAATAGATTTCTTTAAGATTCATATAAAATAGATTTGTTATAATTTATATATTTATAGAGTTCCAATTATAGTGACAATTCAAATTCTCTAATATGTTTTAACTTTAGAGGAATATTCCTATTGCTTAGCTTTTTCTGTGCAATTAGAATAGAATAATAGAAAAATTTTAATTGGTTTGAAAATAGATGTATTTCATTCAAGATAGTTCATTTTATTTTTGAACGAAATTTATATTTGGGGTAGTACTTATTTTATTTTATTTTTTTTTTTTGTTCTTACTCCCTTACGTTGGTCCGGGAATAACTACAGTTTCAAATATAAATAGGTCTGATTATTTACTTCAAGATTCCTTCCATAGAACAAAAATAATACTAAAAAGCTCATGGAAAAAGTTGTCCATTTATTATGTATTTTTATATTCGATTTTCGGACTTTAATACCAGAAGTAGAAGGATATTCGGATGCATTCAGATTATCAAATGCACAATAGTCAAATGACCTTGACAGAATTTTGACTACTAGCGGTTGTATTTCGTTAGACAAATACTTGAGAGGAAAAAAGGTGGGATGGATATTGAGCTGAACTAGTGAGCTATAAATGAGATATCGATTCAGAAAAACCATTGATCAATTTTACTGGTATTGGGGGAATTCAAGGGGGCCTGTAATTGAGGTAATGGTTACGAAACCAGTGTTTTCATACATTTACAAGAAAAGTGCGATGGGGAAGCCAAATACACATCGATAGATAAGGTAGTGGGGAGTATTACATTAAGTAAATAATTAATTTTTCTTAAGAGTACGACTCAAATATTTTCCTTATAGAAAAAAATGCCTGTCTCAATATTTATACTTCAAGTAACAGCCTACATTATAGGAATCTAATAATATAAAATACGATTGATTTTATTTTTGGTTTATATGAATTTTTAAAAATTCGGCATTACAGATTATGCACGAATGATGCAATAGAATAGAGAACAAAATGTACATTTATATAGAGAATTGAGGGTTTTTCAAAGGGACAATAATAGAGCTACCCTTGGAAGAAAATTATAAGCAAACATAGAAAATATTCTTTAATGTATAAGGAGCTAAGAAGACAATGAATGATATATAGTACAGTACTGAAGAGTGTATAAATAACGTTAGAGCTGTCAATAAACATAATTTGAAAACCGAAAAGTGGGAAACGAAGATGGCCCTAATGCTTTGAAGTCGGTCATTAAAAATAGAGCTTTCGAAGAACATAAAACACTTATAAAGCAAACTGTATCCGCCTTTTACGTTCGCGTATTTAGACGTGTCTTCATGAATGAATATGTGGGGAAATGGGGGATTATAACTACGACTACCAAGTACAGACATGCAAAAAGAATGAAAGTAATGAGGACTCACCTTCGAGTTTCATTCCGACATCCAGGCACTTTTGAAAGCGGCAGAAAGGACACCTCTTCCTCTGGGTCTTGTCGATGTGGCAGCTCCTCTCGGCGACGCAAGTGTACACTTTCTTGTTCTGAACGGTCCGTTTGAAGAAGCCCTTGCAGGACTCGCAGGTGAGGAGCCCGTAGTGGTAGCCGGACACCTTGTCTCCGCAGACCGGACAGAGCTCCTCTATGCCCTCCTTGGTGTCCGGCAATTCGGGTACGTTCTGGAGGACGGGCTGGAAGGCTGCGGCTTGCTCCCCCCCGCCTGCGGGCGAAAAGAAACAAGCCTCAAGATTGTAGCCGTACGACTGTAGGCCGGGGGAGTGGCCGGCCTGGGGGTACAGGGGCGGCGAGCCGTAGATCGGGGTCCCGGGCGAACCCCCGGCCTCCTCCCCCGCCGCCGGCAGCTGGAAGTGGGACATGCTCAGCGAGCCTAAGGTCGAGTGCTGCTCCATCTCTAATAACATATTCCGTCACTGTCACAAACACATAGCACATGTAGCCGGGACGAGAACGCGTGGTATGGGGTTGGGCACACTCGCGCGGGCACTGTGGACTCCTGGCGGACGCGGGCTCGAATGAGCGGCGGCCGGCTCCCCCCGATAAGTGAAAGTGAGTGGTGACCCAGTTGGCGAGGGGAGGGGAGGGGCGTCCCACTGACCCACTTACCCCCCACCACCCGGCTCCCCTCCCACGCCCCCCCTGGGGCCTCCTGCCAGAGTTTGTTTACAGCCGGGAGAGGGAGAGGAACCTAGAGACGCATGCGCAGGGCCTAAGGCACAGACAGCTCTGTTGGCAGGGCCGCCTTCCACAGCCCTAAGGCCTACCTCAAAGGCGGGGACAAAGTGCCAGTCGGTCCCACACCCTTTGTCTAGCGTTCGTAGACCGGCTTTTCTTACAACCAATTTATTGTTTTTACACACTTAATAAATATGTTTTACCTAATACGCTTCTGAAAACGATTAGCAATATAAAGGAAGAACGGATTAAGCTGGTTTTAATTTAAGACAAGTGGCAAACGCATTTTATGTATGGCAAGTATATGTAGAATTACAAATTTAACTAATTTGATCCTTATGGGAAGACTATTATCGCTACTGACATTACTCTTGAATACCAGTGTTAATATTTATCATAAAATAGAATATTTTACAAAATTTGAAATTTAGATCACAAAAAAAAAATATATATATACAAAACGATAAACGACAAGGGTTGGATCCTCAGTATTCAGGAGCCATACCTTATGAGGGAATGTTGTTCCACATCGTCCACAACAAGAAGACCGAGAGACACTATTGTCTCACACAACGTACGGAGCAAAGTGCACTCGTGGTACTTTCGGCCCGATATTTCCTATAATGGTTTTTTATTTATTTATTTATTTATTTATTTTTTTTTT
>KZ807058.1:637682-651867 GCA_000696205.2 Oncopeltus fasciatus
TGGAAAAACTCCTCTCTCCTAGAAAGATTTAGGACGCTAAAGAACTCGTCCAACGGTTTGCAAAGAGAAGCTTAAATAGGTAATTTTTAAAATTGTGAACGCTAGAACGTGTACATAATATAAAGATTTTTTAAAGGACATAATATTTAGCTTCCTCAATTAAGCATGTGTAAATATCTGTTGAAAGATGACGAGAGTTTTATCAGGAATTCGGTCTTGGTAGTTGAAGAATAAAAAACTAATTTGTAACCAAAAAAGTTATTATTTTAGCCAATGTTTCGGCCTGAATTTCAGGTCTTTATCAGAGCTGATTATGAAAAAGAAAAATACAAGAGTAATATAGAAACATGTCTTTATTTGATAATTTAAGACATAAATAAATAAATGAAAATATACAAATGTGTGTAATTGATAATGCAAAATCCATGAAAACTGGATACTGGACATATTGGAGTAAATATGTTCAGTATCCAGTTTCGATGCATTTTATACAGTCAATAAACACACTTTTATCATTTAATTTATTTATTTATGTGTTGCATTATAACATACATACATGTTTCTGTATTATTTTTATAAGATTTTTGTTCATATTCAACCCTGATGAAGACGTAAAATTCAGGCCGAAATGTTGGCTAAAATAATAACTTTTTAGGTTACAAATTAGTTTTTAATTCCTTAAATCCTTTCTTCATTAAACTTGACGGTCAACAAATTTACCTCTAGATCTGTTGAAATTTTTCAAAAGTCGCGTCATAATATGAACATGGATGGCTTGCTTTCCCTAACACAAATGTAATTAATTGTAGATCCAGTAGCACAGAGAAAAGCTAAGGAAAATTTCGAATCAAAAAAACCTGTTGACTTTCTGTCGCTTTTAGCTTGCACTGTGTACTAAATATAAAAACATTACACAAAATGAATAAATATTGCATCAGGAAATATTGTTTTAATGCGTTCGAAAGAGGAAAGAATTCCCATACTTCTTTTTTGTCTTAAGCAAAAACAAATATAGATAATTAGTAATGGCTTTTACATAAATATAATATAGGTTAACAGCAAAGGGCTCCAGAAAAATAGTTTAGTTTAGAACAAACATAAATTGAGCTACTAAACAGCGATGTGCAAGATGAAATAATAATAAACAAATATTTTATTTGGTTGTGGTTTTTTATCCCAAGTAAATTTTAAACAATTAATGTGAGGGAATAGAATAAAAAATCTAACTGTCCCAGCCAGGAATCGAACCTGGATCTCCTGCTATCCGGGCCGGTGCATTTACCAGTAGATAGCAGGAGATCCAGGTTCGATTCCTGGCTGGGACAGATAGATTTTTTATTCCCTCACATTAATTGTTTAATAATAAACAAATTATCCTTGCATTATAGTAATTGGTTGTCATTATGGTAGTATGATTGGCAATTTCAAAGGGAGAACTACAGAAAATTGAATTGAATTTGAACTCTATAGTCATTTATATTCTCTAAATTACAACTAAAGTATTATAACAAGGATCACATACTTCATACATTTCTTTACAATTACATTTAAAACAATTATGGATAGAAGATTTTTGGCAGAATAGATATACTACTAAAGAGCAAATTATGCCTACTATAACTATAGAATCGATTTCTGATAAAATCTATGTATACATGTAAAAATCTTTACTAACAGACCAAAAATGCTTTTCACTTTTGCTTGATTAATTTTCATGAAGGGATTAATCCGGAACGCAACATGTAAAAATCTTTACTAACAGATCAAAAATGCTTTTCACTTTTGCTTGATTAATTTTCATGAAGGGATTAATCCGGAATGCATGCCCTGTCACGTTTACCCCTCCCCCACATCCAGTTTTGGTAAGGTGCAATAGTTATCTGTCCCTCCTATGCATAATAAGTACAAGAATACTTTTGCAAGTCGAAAGAACAGCTCTTTGATAATTCTCTTCTTCACAGTTAAGTCTTCGTTTTCAACGAAATACATTTCAGCGCATACGATTCTCTCATTTATGTCACTAGTCTTTAGAAATGCGATGTAGCAACATGTAAGGAGATTTAAGCGGGACAAATAGCATAGGAACAAAAAGTTTCGAGGTTCTAGCAATGGAAACTTCAAAGAAAGAAGAAAGAATTGTTCGCAGATTTTTTTTGTTGGGGTTCGGTCAAAGTAGATACAAAAAATACAATTTAAAAATATGTATATGTTTAATTAAATGCCAACATTTCGGCACACATTAATCTGGAAAGAATTATTATTTTAACTACAAACATGCCCGCACTCACTCCCTCCTTGACTACCTGCCTAGTCTCCTTCCTATCCTAGAGTAAAGAGAAGATGGGTGCTAGATAGTTTATCGCGGGTTAACCTGGGCTCCTCTCTGAGGACGGGTTACGTCCCGGGATAGACGAGCAAGAACAACAATGTACCCCATCAAAAATTATAATGTACAGAAAATATACAGAATATTTTTTTTAAATAAAGAGTTATATAGGGTAAAAAAAAACAAAGAAAAAAAACTATAAACATGCACAGAGAACCAGAAAATTTTCTTTTCGTTTCCCGGCTGAGGTAGTACGAAACGTTTTTTTTTCTGGCTCCTTGTGCATTTCTTATACTTAATTTAGCGTTAATTAATTAATAGTGGTAATTACATACCACTATTAATTTATTATACAAAAAGAATTACTATTTTATTTGTTCTTGTAGCGAAGTTGACTATTAGCGTTATCAAACAATATCCAATGCTTTGCACTTGATATATATTTTGCTCTTCTTCCTGAGCATTTCAGAATTATTGATTCCATCTTCGGAGCTCAGTCACCTTATATATTAAAAAAAAAAAACCGATGGGGAGATAAACGTTGTTTAAATTAGCGAAAAGGATGGATGACCGGGAATGCATAGATTACATACGTTTTGTAGGCAGGGTGACGTCCAACGTAAATATCAGTTCACGGAAGGGCCTATTCTATAAAATACATGAATTTAGCATTTTGTATATCAATGGTAATTAGAAGCCTGGATTGTCTAATGAAGCGTAGCGAGTGACTATGGGAAGGAATCTATGTCGTCAAGGGTGGACTTTATGGATATCAAACGTTGGCAGAGAAACAAGTTAGCATGTTCTCATATTTATCGGTCGCATAATGATTGCAACTAGGGTTATATATATATATACATTAACTATCCCCTAACCCATTTAGATGTTTAAAATGTTTCACACTTTGCCCTCAGACACACTTATGCATGAGAGTACATGAGACACTTACTAAGTAATCGATAAGAACATTTGATTACTGAATTTAGTGATACTCCTAACCTGAAAATATGATCTTTAAAACAATATTTCCCTTGCATGGCTAATTTAAATATTTTTATTTGATTTCTCATACCTAGAATTACGGAGGCAACCAATGCCAACTAAATATCCCGTAGTCAGAACATCCAAGACTCGACTTTTGGATTTTATTACTGAAGAGAGGTTATTGGGGGGTTTGACACTTTCGTTGAGGAAGAGACGTAAGTAAGAGAGTAAGAATGTGAAAAGTAAGAGAGATCTCGCTCTGCTCCGGCAGATGTGGAATAAATTACTGAGGAAATAACCCTGCGGTAAGACGACATCCACCACAAAGTGACTTCCAGGCAAGTCTTTCGGAGTAGGAACACCTGGTACTCATCACATTAGACCGCTGTTTCCCATCAGCTGCTAAGTCTAAGTCTCCTTCATGAGCACTTTCAGGGGGATCGTCCCAAGTATAGGAGCAGGCAAGGGAGACGGTCCCCGCTAACATCAGATGACCTGTAGAGGTTTCCATATTTGATGAACTGTTTCCCACAGACTGACGGATATATCCGAAGAGCGCCCTTAAGCCCATTCAAACGTTAATATCATAGAGCACGTAGTAGGAATCAGAACTAATCGTTCAGAAGTCCGAGAGGTACCGGGATTCAAATTCAGAAACTTTACCATGTGATTAACGCATACTAATTACTAAATTATAAGCATCTAAATTTTATAATAGGGAACATAAAAACAACCAGATTGATAATTATTCAACATGGCTACGCATTATTCAACGCATAAATTTAAGTTGAAGAAGAATGATGAAAATGAAACGACAAATTCAAATCTATTCAATAGTGAAACAACTATTGGTAAAATTTAATTTAGTTAGAATCAAAATTTTTAAAAAGTAGAAGGGGGACGCATATAAAAAAATGAAAATAGGTTAAATAAGTAGCTGTTTACCAACTGTTTGTTAATGCTTCATTTGTAATGAATTACACGCAGCAATTACATTAGTATCTTTCTAGTACATACATTGGAACTAGTTATGTAGATTCATAAACATAGAAATAAGATTTAGGTTCTGGTACCTATGCTTTGAAACTGGATACTCCACAGATAACTATATATATATAAATCCGGAACGCAACATGTAAAAATCTTTACTAACAGACCAAAAATGCTTTTCACTTTTGCTTGATTAATTTTCATGAAGGGATTAATCCGGAACGCAACATGTAAAAATCTTTACTAACAGACCAAANGAATTTATAAAGTATGTTTGACTATTTCTGTATTTTCAGTCTTCCTGAAGATAGACAGGCATCATAAACCTGATATCCTTGGCATCGTTCGATTCACAACCTGAGCATTTTCACCCTTCACTCTTCTTTAAAACCGATTAGACTCTTACCAATCCCACTAGTTACAAGCATTCAAGGTCCTTTAGTTCCAAATCGTAGTATAGTACAATTATTAACTACCATAAAGAGAAAAATGTATTAAATCTGTCATTACGACACCCCCCCCCCCAAAGAAAAAAAATAACAGAGCCACAGGTCTCAAAATAGTTATGAGATATGCAGAAATTAGAGTGATCAATTTAAAAAAAATTCAGGATGTTTAGGAAAAAATAATGCCCAATTAAAAGCAAGGAGTTTAATTTATTCTCCCACACAAAAATGAGCTTCACAACAAAACAATACACATAAACAGTAATAAGTACTAAAAGAAGAGTTTTTTTTTTACCGTAGATATTATTCTTAGATGATTTTAGTTGGGATTCGGTCAAGGTAGATCCAAAAAACACAAATTTAAAAAATGTATTTTTTAATAAAGGATAATTTAACATTTTTTAAATTTGTGTTTTTTGGATCTACCTTGACCGAACCCCAACTAAAATCATCTAAGAGTAATAAGTACTTTTTTTTTTTAATCTATAAATAAATGGCCAAGGAAGAGATGAGGAAATTTTATTGATTCCAAATACAGTATTTTGATACAGAACTGCTTTGAACATGACCCAAAGAAGACACAAAAACATCAAAGAAGTACTGACCTCCTTACCATCTCCACAAGACCTTGAACCGCACACAAAATTAAACACGTCTTCGGCTGATGGGACGGAAGACGATTCACCAACGAGATTCCTGAGTTAACAGCAAATCACGTATCGGTCAGCTTACCCGGGTACCCAGTAAGCAGCCACCCCCCTTGCCACACTTAACACATTTACAAAATAGAAATATGCAAAAAATATTGGGAAGAAATTCGAAAAGTCAATATCTGTGAGTATATATCCTGCAAGGAGTCTCCGCCAAATTGAAGAACGTAAAGTAGGGGGGAAGGAAAACTTTACTGATAAACATAATATAGTAAAATATACCTGGGGAGATACGTCAAGTACAATTTTAAAACAAAATATTTTAATTATAATATTTTAATAAATTATTCTACTTAGAAATCTATGTATGCACTGCATATAAGTATGATTAAACTCCATCTTGATTGAGTTTTTGCGAAAAAAAATTTTGAACAATTAATCCAACAACCATCGATTAAAAACCAAAATGCTGCAATGATATTACTTTGTATGTATTCTACGGTATTTCAACAAATACAATACATACAATTCAGTGTGCACAGGTAAAGAAAGCTCGTGAGGCTTAAGTACCTGTCATCCTTGATACACTTACTCCTTTGATTTCTAGTGAACCTTCAAAATGATACAAACCACTAGTTAGAGGAAGGATGGCTATTCTGCAAACAACATGCTCGATGGAAGGGGCAGGACTGATGCCAAAGAAGAAGAATGATGACGAAGAGTTTGGAAAGATAACATGCAAGGATACTCTGGGGAATAGGAATAAGTGAAATAATAGGGAAAGTAATTGAATCTACAACTAAATGAGCAATACAATTATAAGATAACAAAGATATATAAGTCTACAATTAGCATGGGTAGACCTAACAATAAGGAAATTTGCTTTTAGTACTTTAAATTAAAAATTAGAGAAATAAAACATTTCAGAATTTTATAAAGAAATATCTTCTTATAAATAAATTCAAATCATGCTATTAATAATCTCAAAAAAAATCTTTTTTAATAATATAAATATATAGTTTGTTCAAGACTATCGCAAGATGAAAGGAAAATATTAGAATGGAGAGTTTTTTGACCGTAGGTATTATTATTAAATGATTTTTGGTGGGCATCGGTCAAGGTAGATCCAAAAAAAAAAAAAAAAAAAAAAAAAAAAAAAAAAAAAAAAAAAAAAAAAAAAAAAANAAAAAATACACTTTTTTAAAGTTTGTATTTTTTTGGATTTATTTTGACTGAACCCAAACTAAAATTATCTAATAGGAAAATATTAGAGTTACTTTGCTCAAAAATCAAAGTATACATTGCGAGAGTCATGCATTCAAAGGTTTGGCGTGTACAGCGTTAAAAAACATTTAAATGTAATAGACACGTGAGCCATAAAGTTAAATAAAAAGTATGGAAGATGGCGTCTGATGACTATAAAACGTTAACAAATTTTTAATATGTAATTAATGATACATTCGTCTAGTCAGTAAGTAAAATGATTGATCCTCTCAGATTTTGTCAGTGAAGTTTTTAAAAAACTTAAAAATCTCACACTTGTTTTTATTCTTGAATAACTTCTTATCTCTAACTGATAAGCTCTTAACGAGCGTACCATAGAAGTTTTTCCTGCAAGTAAAATTTAAAAAATAACTACCTTAAACAGGTTAGATAAGAACAATAATCTATCCCCTACATAATTAGCCCTAAATACAAAATTGTAATATATATCTATTTCTGACTTAAAAGGAATGGTTTCAAAAATTACTAATGGAGCACAAGGTAGCAATACACACACACATACATACAAAATACAAGCTTACATGTATATATGCGTGTGTATTTTTGAACGAAACACATTTTTAGCTCAGCTTATATGAGATCAGTGATGTCTGGAAGAAATGCAACAGGCAATCACCGTGAATAGTTTGATTCCCTACAGCGAAATTTAATAAAATCACAATATGCGTCTGTGAAAGTCATTTCACTACATACTGTGAATATCAGTTTCTAGAAAAATGGAAGAAAATCATCGATTCATCGATTCGTTTATTAATATTTCGTTTACATGTTATTTACTACACTAAGCGAAATCTTTATTATCTCAGTTGATAAATATTTATTTATGAACTTTTTTTGCCATGTAATCCCCTACTTTCATAGAATACGTATATTTTTCATCAATAAACGAATTTGGATTCAATTTCATTTCTCTAAATTAAATATTACACTCACTGCATGGAAAACACATTTTTTATTTTGCTCAATAAGTAACTTTGCGTTTAGTTTAGCTTTAAACCGAATTTCATAAGTAATAAATGAAAACATGCCCGTAGATCGTCGACAGACACACACACAAATATACAAAATTAACTAAAAAAGGTCAGGGTGGTTTCGGTAAGGGTGTAAAATTCATATAACATTATTTATTCTACGCATGTTGGCAACGTTTGAGCTTAAGGGTTCAGCAACCATAAAAATGTTGGACTTTGGAGATAAGTCTCGTCACATTTAAGACCACAGATGAGCTTACACCTGGCGGCCAATTAATATCAACCATTAACCTTTTTACTTTAATTTTCTCATTTAATATACTTATGAATCCTTTAAGACCCAGATAAAAGTAATATAGATAGAATGAGAAAAAATAAAAATAAACGCAGGTATCGAGTGTATGAGAGAGAGAGAAAGGAGAATGATTATGTCGGATCTCATCACAACAACCCTTGACCACGATAAGCACTAATAATTACCCCCCTAATATCACCATTACATCCAAATGGAATGAATATAACCTTATGATCGTTCATGGTGAGCGCGAGTAAAAAAAAAGGGTATGAAGGTGATTAATTTAATGGCATTACCAAGGAATTGTACCATTTCGAAGTAGCCCCTTTCGTAATCAAGTCCGAATTATCCCTGTCAGGAATGTATGTTACAGAAATTTCGGTGTAATTAATTTCTTAGTGAAAAAAATAATGTACCATTAAAACAAGAATACCATAACATTGTGCATAGGTAAGCCGAGGAGAATAACGAGACGGCAGCTTGATTTCTCCCATGTATTCTTGCAAATGGAGAAGGTACTGATAAATAATCTGCAAGTAAATTTGCATTTGCCTTGCAGTTATTATTACCATCATCAGTCATTATTCCTACAAGAGGATGATACAATAACATTATGTTTATTGTGAATAGTGATGGCCAATTAATTCTCTCCTGGGAATATATTATTTAAGCAGGTATATGTAATGTATAAAATTGTGAAAATGTGTTCCCACACATCCCACGTTCTCTAAAAAAGAAAAGAAAAAAAAGAAAAAGTAATTTGTTAAATCTTGCAGAAATACTATATATATATATAAGTGGTGGAAGAGGGGGGGCCGACACAGATAGAAACAAATAAGAAAAAGATAAGTGCGGTCGGGAGAGAGGCTGGAGAGGAGTTAGGCTGGAAAACTGAGGATAGTATCAGTTAACGAAGGAGGAGTCCTTGAGGAGAGAGGATGAGGCGGAAACTGTAGGGCCCTTATCTCTCGTGTAGGACCTACCCCAGCCGGCCATCTCTTGGGACCGCCCATCCCCTCCCTCCACAAACATCCCCCACCACTCCAATATCACCCTTCAACCCCTCCCACCCCCCACTCTCTCTCTCTACTTACAAGTGATGATTATTTATGAACAGATTTGCAGGAATTTAGTAATAATATTTATTGCCTGGGCATATGGATAAGTTAAGGACTGATAAGAAAAGGATGACATTCAATTAACCTCTTTAAATGATTGGACAAGGGTTAAAAATTATTAAAAAGGACAGTTTGTTGACCGTAGATATTATTCTAAGAAGATTTTAGTTGGGGTTCGGTCAAGGTAGATCCAAAAAACACAAATTTAAAAAATGTATTTTTAATAAAGGATTATCTGCCAACGTTTCGGCTTACATTGTAAGCCATCTTCAGGGCTATCATGAAGATGAGAGAGGACGTCCTGTCCCTAAGTTCACATTTTCATGACTGGACGTTCTCATCTTCATTTCCAGTTCTCATCTTCATGATAGCCCTGAAGATGGCTTACAATGTAAGCCGAAACGTTGGCAGATAATCTTTTAAATAATACACTTTTTTTTAAATTTGTGTTTTTTGGATCCACCTTGACCGAACCCCAACTAAAATCATCTTAGGTTAAAAATGATTTTTAAATCTCTCGAATGAAATGTACCATATTTATATTGCTCCCCTATTCCATTGATATGGTAGAATTAAAGATGTATTTTATTTTATTTTATTATTCTCTCCGAACCAAAACGAAGAAGGATGGAAGAACGGCAAATTATTCATGTAAATTATTTTAATTAATAAAGCAAATAGAAAAATTGATTAAACCTTTATGAAAATGGAGTCATTACACTAGACTAGTTCTGTTAACAAAATTAACTAACTATTATCAAATAGCTACCTACTGAAGTAAAAGTGAAGGTACAAGTAGAAAGAACAATTTTCTTTTTCACCCCTGAATTCCTCACCGAGAAATTATATTGATATGGATAATTACTCACATTTAAACTGAAATTCTACAAATACACACACACACACATATACGTATAAATCATTCAGAGATTTTAACAGCTTCTGTCGGATTCTGAAGGAAGTGGCTATTCAAACTGTACTCATGGTGTGTGCGCGAGTGAGGGCTAAGTCTGTTATTGGGCAAAAGAGGTCCAATAAGAGAGGCTATTACCTGCAATCTCAAAAAAGTAAATAAAAAAAAAAAACATTTTTTTTTTCTTTAATCTGCCAGGAGTAATATACGCTTTAAAAAATGGAATATAGAAAACTGAAATATTTTAGCATATAACACAGAGAAGTTGAACAACTAAGAGAGGGGGTGAGCTTTAGAGAGACTCGTAAATTTTTAAATATACGCCATGGAAGTCTTTCATCGAGAAAAATAAATGTTTTTTTGGAATTGGAAGTAGGGATTATCTAAAATGTCATTTATGAGTACAAAACTTTTTTTTTCCTTCAATTTAGCGGGCATAATATTTAATTTAAAGAGTAATGAAATCGCAATCAGCTGTTCCAATAAATTAAATTTGACACGTAGCTTTTAAATTAGAAAATGAAAGGGTTAGTTTTAGTATTAGGTGTTCAGTGAATCATTAAGTGCGAATATTATAATTTTCATCAATCGTAGTATTTATTTCAGTGTAATAATACTCAACGCAGATTCATTTATCGATAAAAGATATATTATGTCGTGAGGGATTATATTATGAGGAATATTTAAATACAAATATTCATTAACTAACAATACTGAGGGGTTTACACAGCTATTGCGCGAATGGCTTTTATTATTCTGACTAGATTTTACAACAGTTCTGCATAGCTATTTTATGAAATAGCTTATTTCATAAAATATAAAATATTTGTTTGAAATAAAGTGAAATTTATACTAGCACTCCGTGAGGCCTATGTGCTGACAATGAGTGTAGGTTTGACGGTAGGGTAAGCGTTTTTTAGAGGGATGGTGTAGTCCGGGTGAGACAGGTGAGTCCCAGCCGTGGGAAATGGTCTCAATTAGTGATGCCCAATAGGTATATTCACGGCGGTAATGAGGGGCTTATCGCTCACGCTCAGCAGGGCTCCGACACACCAGAAGGGATCACAACAACTTGACAAGAAGTATGCAGCCCTAGCTCCTCCTAGCATAGCATCGTGTGGGAGAGTGGGAAGCTGCCATTTGAAACTGACAGTGGTCTCCGAAGGTCTGATGCTCCATAGGAGAACGGGAGTGCGTAACGAGAATGCAGTGCGACACGGCTGCAGTTCCGTGATGCATCCAAGGAAGAGTTGGGCACCCTCCGGTCAGCGACCTTAGCAAAAAACAACTCTCAGGGCGTTACGCAGAGGACAAATTTAATATCGGATCATCGAAGCCCATCGTCATTATCGAATGCTGTTTCGCCTCTCCTTCATTAGGAAGATGCTGTGCCCATGGAAAACGGTCCACATTCAGAATGAGTTGGATTCCCGCTCAGAAGATGTACGACTCACTAGAAGGTAGCTCATTGACAAATCCAATCTAATAAAAGGTATCTATTATTGACGCAATATCTGCCACATAGAGAATCTCTAGGGGAAATAAGAAAGGCACTAAATGATATTTTTCAAACATGCTTCCAGGGATAGTTGCATGTTCTAGGTTCCTAAACTTAAAAGTTATATTTAGCGTCATTGACTGAAGTGTATCTAGCTCATTATTTTAAAAAGTAGTTACTGATCTAGGTAATGTATGGTAAGCCCCAAGTCCATATCACTAAACGTCCCCAGAAGTACTAAGAAATACATTAATGGCCAAACACTCCTAACCGCAGATTACCTTCCGGTAAGTGATTATTATAGTTAAAAAAATTTACCAATTGAGCCTCAGGAATTGAGAAGACCATGGGAACATTTTTATAATTTATTAATTATAAATTAAGTTTAATAATGAATAACCTAGGGATAATTGTGGTAAAAAAAGCAGTAAAGTTACTCTTGGGAGAGGTTGAGACAGGCTCGCAGAAGAGAAGTGTTAAAAGCCAAACAAACTGAACCAAGGTCCCGAGTGGGGGCGGCGATAGTGCGTAACAAAGTCTCGTTTGACTGCAATTATACATAGTCCCTCTCCGGGGTCAGGAGCCGGGAGCGGAGAGCGTACTTCCTCCCCGGTCTTGGAGGGTAATTACCCTCCACATGTAACAACCGGCCTGCAGTCAGCAGGACTTGGGCTCAGCTGACAGGTGTATGGCAGGGCGGGGGGTCATGTTCCAGTCGCACCGAGATACGTCAATTCGCCATCCAAACGGCACTGAGACGTGGAGGACATCAAAGAAATAACTCGACAGAAGAAAAAGGCCCTCTAAATTACCATGGTAGCTTTCTATTGGAGATTTAGAGCTTTTGAAATGGCCCTTAAGCATACACACACACACACACACTTACACACACTTTTTAACGGACTATATTTTTAGCTCCTCCAATCGCGTAAGATCGATGAAGAACTCTTGAAATTTTTCAAATGTTGCGTCAGGTTAGCAATTCCTTAAGGGAAATCTGCTAAAAGTCAATAGAACAAGTTTCACAAAGCCATTATTATTATAATTAGTGAGCATTTTCTTTTGAAGTGAAACTAGTAACCCTTAGCAATAAGCAATGGAAGGATGCACTAGATCTGGTCACCGGAAATGTANCCCGGCAAACTTCATATATATATATATATTAATAGGGCAGGATTTGAATTTAAAAAAATGTATTTGAAATTGAAGCACTTAGTGTCTTGGATACTCAACTGCTTATAATGTACTGGGAAATTGGTCGGATATCCGTCAGAATATCAATGACGCTTTTGGAGAAAAAAAAAATAAAAAAACAACTAATGAAGTATGAGAACCAAATAAGAAAACATTTTCCAAATATCATGTATTGGAATCTAGTTTTCTCTTTATGAATCAAGAGTTTCTCACATAGGAAATAAGGAAACAATAAATGAACGATTACCAGAGTTTGTAGGTTAATAGATGAACGGTCCTGGGCCGATAAGAACCAAGTAAAACGGTACCAGAAGGAACCGATGATTTAATCGCAGGAATAAATGAATTATTTATACCGCAATGTAAAAAGGGAAAAAAAAGGTTAAGAAAATACAGGTATTTACATGAGACCATCGGCCTAAGGCAGGATCGGAAAAGAGGTAATTACATAGAGATAAGGAGGCAGGTTCCCATGCATAGGGCGTGACGGAGCCCTTCCAGGGAGAGTTGTGGCTGCGGTTAAGGAACATTCACCATATTACTACTATCTGTTGGGTCGCCCGCAGTATTTGAAGGGCGTGAAGAATGGACAAATAGTGGGCGCCAGTGGGGTAGCTCACGGGATCCGTTCGGGTCTCGCAATCCCGGCGCTGCGGGTTCAAATCCCGCCCAGGGCGAGCTTTTATCGATAAATAAAGGCTTATCCTCAGCCATGGATGTTTAGAATAGATAGCCCCTCCCGCCATGAAACTAAGTGGTTGAAAGGGAGGCAAACACTCGAGGAAGAAAAAATGGGCACACAGGCATTCGGGTGATGGGACATCGTTCTGACGAATATGAACTGACATTCCTTCTATTTACTCGATGCGAGTAGAAGTTGTATCAGACATGGAGAACAGCCAAATCTGTCTGGGTCAAGTGGAAATCGCTTTTTATTTTCCAATGGATTCCTCTTCTATCTTCTATCGCTAGTTTAACTAGCAGTGGCTCGTCCATCAATTACCAGTTGACAGGGGAAAAACAAGAGTCCTGTAATGGCATTAAGGGGTCGCAAGTTACTGACAATACTAGCCGCAGGGGCCAAGTCTTAAACGAAAAAGCTGGAGTTCCCAAGATTTCTTGCCCTGTTACCCTAAATGTGAAAAACATATCAGACAGGCAAAGCGATCTCGGACAAAATCTCATGGCTGTTTTGGACGGAGACAGAACAGTTTAAAAGTTTATCTATATTGATAAGATAAGCCTGAAAATAACAGCAACTAGCTCTGCAACCTCCTTGGCTGTCATCTAAAGGGATTCATTTTCAGTGCAGGATTGTAGGAAAAGTAAGAGTTCTGCTGAGTTACGGTGGACAATTCATTGTCTAGAGCTAAGACTACAAATCCTCTAAAATTTATTTATGCCCTAATACACAAATATAAAAGCTAATGATGTACCTCCAATATATTTTATTATTTGTATAAAACTGAAAGTGACTGTCAGACTTTCAGATCTATATGCATAGAAATATATATTA
>KZ807059.1:11439-26470 GCA_000696205.2 Oncopeltus fasciatus
TATATATATATAAAATCATAATGGTACTTAAATGTAACAACTGCTGAATAAATATATGGACTAACAGAATTTTGGCACTCAGTAATACTCAAGAAAGAAAAAGTATTTTTGTTATAAAATTTTTTGTTCACGCAGGCTCCCATGGTCTCTAGAAATATTCATAAATTCTTCTTCTGAGCTTGGCAAAGCCACTAAGTTGTTTTTCGTTAAGCTTTCACACTTCCTGTGATGGCTTCTCTATGGCTGAATTAATAATGAGTGACTGTTCTTTCATAGGATATGAGAATATGGAGTGACCAACACAAAATATGCAAAAGCTTGGCAAAGAACAACTACTCGATGTGGCCAAGCCAGGAAGAAAAATTTGTTAAGCACATTTTTTTATTTACCTACAACTTCTTTGAATTTTATTTGGCACAATTCTTTCTGTTAATTGGGTGTGCTGGGGTGGAGCTGTCAATCAATATGTATCAAATAAAAAGTCTTTCTCCATTTTCAAAATTTGTATTAATCTTCGAGGCCTTTCAATGTCATAGGCTTCATCAAGACTAGTACTTCTAAAATACATTAATATCAATTTTGTTGTTTTCCCAAATTAATTTACTTTAAAAAGTATACTTTATTTATTAAATATTGTATTTGTTGTGGTATTTAATCCCACATTAATTTTATGCAATAAATGCAAGGGAATAGAATAAAAAAACTTACTACCTCAGCCGGGACCATGAGGTGGTGCCTCATTGGTGCGATGGATAGCATGCCTGCCCGGAAAGCAGGAGATCCGGGTTCGAGTCCCGGCTAAGGTAGTAAGATTTTTTCATTCTATTCCCTTGCATTTATTGTATACTTTATTTATTATTTTCTTCTTTATGATTCAGTTTTAGAAAACAATACTACTTTCTTCAAATTCATATCTCTTGATCAGCTACAATAAAATTAAGTTCATAAAATATAATAACTTAATTACCTCCTAGCAAAAAATTTTACTATCCCCATATTTAAGAACACACCATTTCACACACACATGAGTGCTTGTACACATACATGGGTTTGTTTCCTTGAAATATTTATTTTTTCAGAAGCTTCATGTCCATTAAAATAAGTAACCATACAAGTTTATTCTGGAGAAATTAGTTAGGGTTTCAGCCAGAATCAGAAAATTAAAATACTGCAAAATTTTTGAGTAATTATTTTATTTTTATAATTTATTTTTCTGATCCTGGCCGAAACCCTGGCTAATATCTCCAGCAAAAGACTTGACGGGCAACAAACCTTCATCCATGGCATACAAGCTTACCTGACAAGAGAGCTGGGGTGAAGAAACACACCATCATCTCTTGAACTATGGATAGACTCCAATGATCCATTTGTACTTTCAACATCTTTGTCTTTTTCAGTTTCATGAGCTCCTGTAATAAAATAAATTTTATGGAAGTACTCCATATTATTTATTATCAATGTTAATATAGATACTTAGTTATTATATCGAGTAGTGTGTAATCTACAGTGGTTTTAGTTTAAGATTGTTATATATTTGTTGATTAATAGTATTATTGCTCCTATGCAATATAAAAAATCAATTTGTTTCAAACTTCAAGATGAGGAGTACAACAGTCTGGTGGTTAAGAGGTACAGGACTCCTAAGCCAAAAGTCCCAGGTTCGATTCTCACAGTGTATAGTTGGTTCATTATTTCTGTGCTTCTGTATAATATTACCCAGAGGATGCCCAATTGAAACCATTCTTCACTGAAAGGGAAAAAATCAGGAGGCTGGAATGGTCACTGACCACACACCTTCTCTAGTGTGCCTATTTGAGAATAAATACATCCTTATCATGTATAACCCCCCCCCCCCCCATCCTAGAGCTATTCAGCCTGTTGGAGGACAGGTTTATGGTACTTCAGTGCAACCCACAACTTTAATGCGGAAATAACTTTTATGGAAGCACCAAAATATGGAAAATGGACATTTGACTTGTTACTCGACGGTGTTTTAAAGGAATAATTTATTTCAAAGGAATTATCCTATGACTAGTATTAAAAATAAATTAATAAATAAAACTTGGTAAACTTAGGAAATTTAATTTATATTAGGCTCCTACTTGCAATATTTTTGTATTTTTTTTTAAACAGTGAAGATTATATTTCATCAAAATTAAAAATATAATGAAAATAATGAACACTGAATAACCCAAATTCCTTTAGGAAGAATAATACCTATTTATGACCTCAGCTAATTTATTCAATAAAAGAAGAAATTAGCAATTATGCAAATGATTGTAGAGTGAAAATGATTGCTTACTCGAGGCAGTGAGTGGAAGAAACGCAGCCTCTTGCCTGGCCTGTAGCTCTGAGGCAAGAGAAGAATGACCTGACCTCCGAGCCACTTCAACTGGGCCTTCACCTCGCTTGTTGGTCACTGATGCACTTGCTGGAAGCCATTCATATAGAAGCTGGGTTGTCTCAGAGTGACCTCGCTCACAGGCCCTCATCTGTAAGCAGTAAACTTTCAATTTTCACTAGTAAGTGAATCCAACAGTTGAAAAAAAAAATTTTTTTTCTAAGATTTGCTTAATCAAAAAACTTTATTAGCTTAAATAGTGATCAGTGGGTCTTGGTGTAATTTTATTGCAATCTTCCTTCTATGCTTATTTTATTATGACACGTTTTTAATAATTTTTTCATTAGTTAATCATTTATCTACTTCAATTAGATATTACAGATTGAATTAATTTGATCAAGAACAAAACATGACAATGTTACCGCCAAAATAAAAATGTTCCTTTAAAGCAAATAATTTAAAAGACTTCAAAGCCTTAAGACAAAAATGAAGATTGCATTTATATTAATTCTGCTGTTAAAACATTACCAAAAACTAAGTCAGTGCTAAAAACGGAATCATAATTGTTTTTTAAGCTAACAGCAACCTATTTAACTTTAGTAAGAGTCATCATGTCATAAATTTCAGGAAATTAGTAACAGTGGAAAATGATCTGATGCTTAATAACCTCCAGTTCCAGACAAACTTCATTCACGTTTGAATAGAAGTTCAAAATATTCTCTTCTGTGTTCATTCACCTACTTAAAGTGTCTATTTCAGTTTTTTGGCATTTTACTATCCTCCCTTATTATTCTAACAGGTCGGGCCATATGTATTAAATGCCCTGTCTACATGTTATAGGCTTAATTTTTTTTTTTTTTTAAATTACACTATCTATTAACAATTAAACCTAAAATAGCTCTTCTCTTTTATCCAAATCACTTCCTTTCCTACTTCCAATTAGCAGTTGCTTTATCAATTACAGCAATAAAATTATAAGTACCTTTTCTTCCATTTTCTTTTCTTTGTATTTAAAAGGATGTTTTTTTTTGTTGTTTTTTTTGTAAACCATGGTCTTCCTATACATAAATGAGGATGATGATTCTTAAAAAAGAATCTTCACCAACTTCAGTAGTGGCATTTTTTGTTTTTATCCTCTGGGGTATTCCTTACTATCAAATTTTTCTTGGTAGGGAAAATGTCTTACTGAGACCAACACTCAAACGATATGATCTAACATAGAAAAAATGCAAGTAATTTTAAGCCAAAATAATCTGGAAAAATTGATATAATATAATTGTTGAATAAAAATGAACAAAACAGGGCCAATAAAACTTGGATATGGTTTTAAGCACTTAAGATATACATATTTTCATTTATAAGAAAACGTTAGCTGACTTTAATGTTACCTCGAGATCAATTATTTATTTAACTGACAATTATTGGTACTTAAAAAATATGATGCAATGAAAAGATAAGAACATTTTCATTACAAAAAGTCTTTGCCTCCAAAATGGGATGCTTTTCAGAATTACTGTTTGGCCTTGAAAACACTCATTGGTCAAAACTTATAATTAGTTAAGCATTTAAAATATGATTTAAAAAAAATATATTTTCAGTCTTTAGACCTTAAAGATCTTAGCCCATCTGATACATGAATGTCCTTGTATTTGTTTGGCATGTATCACCAACAGAAGCGAATATAATATAAGGTCTAGCCAAAGTACATAGAATATACATAGTTGGAATATAGACAGCTAGATTCCCAATCTGAGAGATTTTCCAGAAGGCTTTTTGATTACTTAAAAAAAAAAAGAAAAGTAAATCTAAAATAAATAAATTTCCAATAGACAAACCATACAGTTATTATTTTTTCAATTAAATAGTGTTTAAAAATGTAATTAAATAGTTTTAAGGCTTTATAAGTCCATTAACACTACTAATGCATGCAAATAATAAAAATGAATAAAAGAAAAAAGTAGAAATAGGAATGGAATTTTCACTTTGGAATGGTACTTACAAGAGGAGTGAAGCCTTCACTATCCTGATTTAAGCCATCAACTTCCAGCTCCAATATAGATGAAGGACACTGAGTTCGCCATTGGATTAAAGAACAAACCAATCTAGAAATGAAAAAAAAAATACAAATAAAATTAAAACAGATGCAAGAAACAATTTGTAATTTCAAACAAATTTAACTGCTAGTAATAGTCAGAAATTGTAATTATTATATGAACATCTACTATATTCATAAAACTTTTGAAAAACAACAACAAAAATGTGTGTGTGTGTGTGATAGAGATCAATTATTTATTACAGAAGCTTCAAACCTTGGGTATCCAAGGCTAGCAGCAAGATGGAGGAGAGTCATTCCATTGTAGGTATCACACCAATCCACTGTGGTCTCAACAGAATCAGCATCAATCCATGTGCGTCGGCTGAGTTTACCAACCTCCCCCACCATTTTATCCTCAAAGCCACCACCCCCTCTTGGTGTACTGCATTCCAGCTGTCACAATAAGGTTTGTGATAATCTCAATAATGATACATTACAATGAACAAAAATATTCTCCTATATTTATAAACTTCATTCAATAATATTATGAATCAAAATAAAGTTTTATTTTACATTTATAAAAATAATATTTTAAATCAACAGTTCATAATTATATAATTGAAATCTAACTATTTTTGAAGGAATGAAAACAGATTCCGATTAGTTTGTCAACTCTAGTACTCATATTTAGCATTCTTCCTCTTAGCTAACACTATATTCCAGATATTTTTAATCTGTTTTCTTTTATCACATAAACAATTTATTTCTAAGCATTTTAAATACTTTTGGTACTCCAATGTACAAAATCCTGAGGGAAAAGCTAACTCAAATTTTTGAACACATCCCACTAAAGCATAAGTTAGTAAATAACTACTTCCTCTGTGCTTTCACAAACTATTGTCTTAAGATGAGGCACTGATTGATCACTTTGTTGATACAATAGCATAATTTCCCACCAACCACCTGATGAAGGAGTAAAGCGTCTAGCTAATAAAATATAATATTTGTCTGAAGACAAAGAGAGCAGCTGTTTGTAGGTATATGAATATTCCCAAACCCATATACATGGCATTACAGAATGTTTATTAGCTACATAGAGAATTATATTTGCTAAGCTAGCCAATATCAAAAAGTATTCAGGATGATTTTAAACCCTCATTTCTATTCAGATTCACAGGAATTTAAATAGCAAAAATACCCTCTTGTTGATTAAAAATTTTTAAAAATGTATAATATGTTTTTGCTAAAGTCTTAGCTTTACATTTTTTTAATAACTATTTGAGAAAAAGTAGGAAAAAAATAGAAAAACAGTAGAATATATACAAAGTACTGACTGGGTCTTGTGGTTCCTGCTTGATATCCAACCTGCTAGAGAGATTGTCTAGCCGTTGAGACAAGGTGAAGCGAAGGAGGGAGTCATGAGGTTGAGCACCTCGTCGTTTGTACTCAAACATAGCAGAGTTCGATATCACAAACCCTTCACAGGCCACTTGTAATGAGACCATACCAACCTCATGAGCTACAAGCAAGAAACATGACTGGTGAAAAATTAATAAAAAAGAACAAATAAAAAATAAAACACAAATTAATCAATAATACTATAATTTTTGTGTCAATAATCAACAAAAAATTATTCCATGAAAACGTAATACATATTTTATGATTCTACTAATATCAAAGAGATTTCATAATGTATTAAATTACTTCAAAAAGAAATAATTTCTAATTGATCATTCATATATGTATCACACACCTGGACAAAAACAACGCAGGACACCGCTTTGAACAAGAGTTGTTGGTACTGGACATGAGTCAAAGAGGACCGTATAAGGAGAAGTTGTAGAATACCAAGGTCCAGTTACAAGAACTTTCACTCCTCCCTAAAAATATTAAGTTAAGTGTTAAGCAGTGAATAATTAATCCAATTTAATTTTATTAAATACAAGTTTAATTTTGGAACTTTACAAAGCATAACGTGGGATTAAAAAGAAAAATTGAATATAGGATAATCCAAAATATATCATAATAAGAATGAATGGTATCCAAAAATATAATTTATTGACAGACCAACAATTCGTTACATGAAATAGTTAAATAAATAAATAAAGAAATTCATTATATGAAGTAGTCTTCAAACATTATTTATTAGAAACAATATTTATATCAACTTACCATCTATTAGAGATTAAACACCAAAATGTTGGTAACTTACTTCAATGATTGATTTCAATCAAGAAGTTAAAGATCACTTTATTTATTTGTGTAATTAAATAAGAAATTTATATTTCTTTATTTAATTTTCAAATAAACTTGTTGCTCTAATCTCGGATAAATAGGAAATTGTGTGCAAAGTAGATACTGTAAATGGAAAGAAGACAACAAAGACAAAATGCTTTAAAGAAGTATAATTTGCTGCTATGCAGGTAATTCTTAATGGAAAAAAGTTTATTCAAGTAATTTTATATAAGAATGACCTTATCATTTTTCACTGGGAATGATTCACTAAATATTTTAGAAAATATAAAGAAAGAAAATTAGCTTAAACATAATTTTACATAGACCACTTAAATTAAACATTAGAGATACATTAGATAAAAAAATAAAGTGATGGTAAGAATAAATAAATTCAATAAAATGAAGATACCAAATTCCTCATAGATCAAATATAAACTGTGAGCTTGAAAATAATTCCTAAAATGAAAAACTGAATATAGTACTTTTTCTTAATCCTATAAGTTCTTGAGACTTTTTTCATAAAATAGTACTCCTAAAACATATTTCTTTATTAGATATAGATAAATGTATCTTATATAAATATATTAATCACTAAGTCATTAATTATTGAAACCTCCAGACTAAGTTTAATATTTTAAAATACATTAGTTTCTAATCAATTAATGTGAGGGAATAGAATAAAAAATCTATCTGTCCCAGCCTCCTGGCATTAATACCTGGATCTCCTGCTTGCAGGGCAGGTATGCTTCCATTGCACCACCAGGACGAGCTAGATAACTTATTAAATTCCCAACACACTAGCGAGAGACTAACCCACGAGAAAGACGAATACATCGTTTATGCTCAAAGCAAAGCGGCCCGGCAATCAAGAGATCCAGGTTCGAGTCCTGGCTGGGACAGATGTATTTTTTATTCTACTCCCTCACATTAATTGCTTAAAATTTACGTGGGATAATACACAATAATTAAATTAATATTTATAAATGAAAATAAAGAGTAAATAATGGGAGTCGATAAATAGCAAGACAATGTCAGCTCCTTCGAGCATAAGACTATTTATTCATCATGTGTTAGGCTCTCACTGGTGTGTTGGGAATTTAATAAGTTATCTAGCTCATCCTGGTGGTGCAATGGAAACATACCAGCCCGGCAAGCAGGAGATCCAGGTTCGAGTCCTGGCTGGAACAGAAAGATTTTTTATTCTATTCCCTCGTATTAATTATTTAAAATTGACATGGGATAATATGCAACAACTAAATTAATATTTGTAAATAAAAATAAAAAGTAAATAACGGGAGTCGATTTATAGCTAGACAATTCAGCTCCTTCAAGCATAAGACGATGTAATCGTCTTTCTCGTGGGTTAGGCTCTCACTAGTGTGTTGGGAATTCAATAAGTTATCTAGCTCGTCCCAGTGGTGCAATAGAAGCATACCGGCCCGGCAAGCAGGAGATCCAGGTTCGAGTCCTGGCTGGGACAGATAGATTTTTTATTCTATTCCCTCGCATTAATTGTTTAAAATTCACATGGGATAATACACCACAACTAAATTAATATTTATTAGTTTCTAATATATTTGTCTTGATCAGTTTTCACTCCTTTTATGACAAGGTGTTTGAATCATCTAAAGAACTGATGATGGCTCAAGGGGGCCAAAACAGTTTTTAATTGTGTGATTTTAATAATAATAATAGCATTATATTTGCCTAAATTATAAACATACTGAATTTTTCTGACCTTCTGAGAGCCTAATATATGTTATTTCTATCAAAACAATATCTAGTCATGGTCAGAGATATTTCGGAGCAATCTCCGATATGCAATCGAGCATACTCGATTAGTATACAAAAAAAAAAAAAAGAGTAGCAAGATATGTTCAAAAAATTATAAATATTTTTAACATGTAGAAAAAAATCTTATTTTAACCTCTAAAATAGCACATATATTACTGACAATGAAAATTTTCTTATTAAATACTCCTGATGTCTGTAAGCCTTTTTTTTTTTTCAAGATTACTTTATAAAATAATCAGGATTCGAAATCAATCATTGAAGTAAATTGCCAAAATTTTGGTGTTTAATCTCTAATAGTTGATAAGTTGATATAATATCGTTTCTAATAAATACTGTCTGAAGACTATATATATATATATATATATATAAAGATGTGTGAGTTATGAATCAGGTTATGAAATAGAGTTGGAAGATTATTGAGAATCTGTGAGAATGTATTGAAAATGTATTAGTGAATTTTCAATTTATTACATTTGTGTCCTTTTAAAATAAGTTTTATTTAAAGTGGTAATATTACAAAGTTAAAAGTTAATTTTGATAATAAACTTTATTTTATACAAGACAGTTTCTACATTTTGGAGAGAACTTTCCAATTACTTTTTGAAGAACAAAGATATGAATAATTCATTCATTTAAGTTTTGTAATATTCATTTATTAATAAATTGTTAAATAATTTTTCTTTTACTATAAAGAAATGTTTATTAAATTTGAAATTTTGTACACCTTCATTATAAAGCTTTTTTCAGTATCATGTCAACAAATCCTGTATAATATTGATTAATTTTTTTTATAAAATAAAATTAAGTTATTTCAAATTTTTTCTTAATTCAAATTTCAAATTTCAAGGAAATTTAAAATATTTTACTACAATATATATACACATACAAACACAATTTTTTATTAAGCACTTTCATATTAGGTCAGAACTATTTAAAAAGAAAATACCGTATTCAGAGAAAAATTGGCTTTCTATTGTTAAAGACAACTTATTGAGAAACTCATAAGAATAGAGATTTCTTTAAATAAGGTGGTGGTGGGGCTAAAAGGATTTCCTATAAATGCTCTGCAAAAGGTAACATTTTATTTACTCATATAAATTAAGTTCATTATATTTGTTTCACTCATCCATACCTGTGGATATACTGTATATAAACTGGGGGACAAAAAAACCGGCGCACCTGGAATTTTACCTGAAAAATACATATAAACATTTTTATAACAGGTCAAAGGTCACAATTTGCTCACCTTTATTTATTGTGATATATTCTGTTTGGTCTATACCAAGAATAAAGGGTAAAAAACACAACATGAGTGGGTAAAAAAATCTTTATTGAAAAAGAAAAGAAAAATGGTCACTTTTAGAAAAAAATAAACACACTCTAAACGAAAAATAACACTCTATTATTAAGAAATGTGAGTCATTAGTACCGAGTGTTGCCTCCCCTTGCTTGAATAACATCCCGGGTTCTTCTAGGCATACTGCGAATCAGGTTGGCTACACGATTTTGAGGTATCTGATCCCATTCACGTACCAGAGCCGTCCTTAGCTCTTGGAGGTCTCTTGGTGGGTTCTGTTGTCGCCGAATGGACGTTCCAAGCGGTCCCAAAGGTGTTCGCTAGGGTTGAGGTCAGGGCTGCGAGCTGGCCACTCCAAAGTGCGGACGCCTACCTCATCCAGGTTGTCCCTTACAACGTGTGCGACGTGTGGCCGTGCATTATCATGCATAAAAAGGAAATTGGGTCCGATAAACGTGGCAAACGGTACCACATATTCCTCCAGAATGTCAGTCACATACGTATGTGCATTAAGCGTTGGCCTTCGGAACACATAGAGGTCTGTCTTAGCCTCTAAACAAATTCCACCCCAAACCACCACCGAGCCCCCTCCAAACTGCACTCTTCCCCTAATGTTGCACTGTGCATATCGCTCGCCTAATCTTCTCCACACTCGAACTCGGCCATCTGCACCGTACAGGTTAAACCTGGACTCGTCAGAAAAGAGAACAGAGGCCCAATCATCTTCTGTCCAGGCGGAATGTTCTCGACAAAAGTTGAGGCGAGCTGTTCGGTGCGCTGCGGTGAGCAGAGGGCCGGATGCGGGGACTCTGGAGTAGATATCGAGCTCTGCAAGCCTCCTCCTTACTGTTCGCACGCTTACATTTGTATCCCGTGCGGCACGCAGTCGGTGAGAGGTTTCAACTGCTGATTGAAAGCGATTTCTGAGGGCCTGGAGAGCAATGAAGCGATCATCAGCTGGGAGTATCGCTCTTGGACGGCCTGATCCCGGCCTCCTGGCATAGCTAACAGTTTCGCGAAACCTCTGAACTGCCCGGCGAACTGTTGTTTCAGGCAGTCCATGAACTCTGGCCGCGTATCGTTGGCTTCGGCCGTCTTCGATCAACGCCATAATTCGCGCAACAACCTCTGTCGTCAAAACCATTTTTAATGTTTTAAAATTATGAATTTTCTCTTGAAGAAAGAAAGGAAAGAAGAAACGCCAATCAATGTGTTTCTGGAGACAAACTGAATTAAAAATTAGAAATTTTTCCTTTAAGAAAGAAAGGAGAGATAAAGTCCATCTTTCAGTTTATATCATTAATCCTAGAGAGGATTAAGACATTTGTTGTCAAAACATAAGGAATCGTACTCCCATTTGATCTGTCGTGCCAGTTATTACACTGCACACAAAAATAATTATTTAATCTGCATTTTTCAGGTAAAATTCCAGGTGCGCCGGTTTTTTGTCCCCCAGTGTAGTTACATAGTTACATACAAGTTATACTCAAATCTCAAAATACTGCAATACTGCAGAAAAACTGATAACAACAATTTCTGAAAATATTACTTTCTTCCAAAATAAACCATAAAAAACTTAGATTAATATTTAATTAATATTCCACTTAATGTAAATCAAGTCTTATCTGTTTCATGCATGATATATAAGCAACAGAACAAGTAATGACAATTCCATCAAGCTACCATGGCTTCTTAACAACGAAAACATAATATCATATTCCATGTATGGATATCAGATGAGAATGAATTCTAACCTCAGTGTAGGCCCACTCGGGAGAATAGTCAGTAATGTTTGCAGTCCCTTCCCTGTAGTCCATTCGTGGAGGAGAGCCACTACCTTTCTCTGTGTCCATTGTTTCACCTTCAATGCTGTTCCCACTCTCATTCAAACTGCCACTCCCTACAATATATTATATTTTTTTTTTCAATATATAATAAATTAAAATAAATGTTCTAAACCATGAATCCATTGGGCCAAATTCAAAAGGGCCACAAATGAGGAAAAAATTAGTAAAACTGCTCTACAGAATCTGAACTAGACAATAATGATACATTTTACCATTCAGTTTTCATATGTGTGTATATTAAGTAAATAGAGCAAATCTATGCATACTTTAAGGTTAAAATTCATCTGAAGAATGATATCTTCATTAAAAGGATTTTACAATTAAGTAATCATGTCATTAGTTACAACAATAAATATAACTTAAATATGGTTAAATAGTTCATTTATTAAAGGAAACCTGGTTCCATATATTTGAATTTAAATTCTGCCGTTATAAAAAAAAAAAAAATTTTATTTTGTCAGGGTTGCTCCTTGATCTTTAAACTAAAGCTCTAAAATTAAAATTTGACTTGTCAACAAAAGCAATTAAAAGTTATATTACCATTATGATTCTGATCCAGTCCTTCTAAATCAGGAAATTCAGAGAGCATGTCAAAAGCATCAAGGTTGAGGAAGACATCATCAACATGCTGAGAAGCATTAACATCAATGAATTCTATCTCAGGAAGCACAGATGACTGCTTGCTATTCTCTTCCCTTGAACCCCTGTAAGACATCACAAATAAATACATGAATAGAACTGATCTGATAGTCACCTGATCTGATAGTCAAGATCTGTTATTTAAAAAAAAAAAAATTGAATTTTCAAAAATAAATTACACTTCCTGTTTCAATTTTGTTATTACTTAACCTACGCTTTAAAGTAATTCCCAAAAGTAATTTAACTTAGAACCATGACCAACTTTTGCAATTGTTTTTCAAATGTAGACTGAAGTGTAGTCAATTCAAAAGATTGCATTAAATTCAAAATAGGCTGATAAATTCTTTATCAAAACTAAGATCAAAGAGAGAAGAATCGAACTTTTTAAAGTTTATTCTTTTATAGAAACAAATAAATAAGTTCTAAATTTATCAGCAATTATCAGTTTTAGTAAATACTTTAGAGCTATATGAGTAAAATGTATATCTGACTATACTAATAATGAAATTTTTAATAATTTGAGGAGTGGTACATTCAATCTATTCTTAACATCATATTCTGTAAATATAAATTCTATTGTAAGTGACAAAAATGTAATGGACTAATAGGTGTAAAAAGTTTAATACAGAAAAAACATCTTCTTATTCAGCAAAAATACAGAAATATTCTGAAATTAAATGCAGAAATATATAGAAATTAAAATACAGAAATTCAAAATTGCTGTAAATTATTCTAGTTGTTCATTTTTTTATGTTGAAAAATTTAAAAAAATGTTATTATTTGCATGAGACTAAGTCAAGTAAAATTATTCTTGAAACTTAAAACTTATTTAATACTTTATAATGTTTAAAACATGAAGTATTTTGAGCTTCAGTCAGGATTTTAAAAAGTAACTAAGTCACTCAGACAATTTTTTTTTTTGTTTTATTTATTTATTTTAAACCTTCTATTCAATAATAACGGTCATGGATGAATGAAACTATAACTTTAAAAATATTTCTAGCAATTAAACTATATTTTTCTTTGCGTAAAATAATTATATATTCCTTCTGAGATTTAATAGCATTTTTACAATGTTATTGTTATACAAATATTGAAAAAATATATTAAATTATAAAAATATTTTTTCCTATAGAAACAATATTTCAGAGAACACAAAACAGCTTTTAAATAAAAATATTACAAGAAATATGATTTTAAATATTTCAAAATATCTAATGACAATATATTAATTTTAAAACACTTAAGAAATATATCTATCTCCCTCAGACAGTCACAATAATTGTATTGAAATTAAAACTTGCTGATATACATGTTGTGAGTTTGAAAGTTGTCTCTTTTTAATACATATGATGGTTATGTTATAAGATGAAAACTTATAATATATGAGAAAACTTATAAGAGACCAGAGTGGAAAACCTGAAGCTTGATTGATAGCTGTCATATTTAAAGACGAACTTTTATTTTACTCTCTTAGAGCCATTTAATCAAATTAGTATGCAATTAGAAATGTCACAATGAGAGGTAGAGCATAAATTTTAAACTTAACTTCAATCAGCTCAGTAGTTCTTGGTTTTCATTTCTTCATAATGGTCTTCTTAATATTAGTTATAATAACAAACAAAATTTTCCTAGACCTCCTTTTTTTAACTTTCTTTGAATCTTCTAAATCCCAACAGAGTGAACAAGAAAATCAAGACTGCAGAAGTTGGGCATTAAATGTTTGGATCAAGAACCTGGTACATATAAAAATTACATGCAGGGCCCCCTTGGTTATAAAGAACCAAAGTGAACTGCTGACCAGATAACATGAGTAAAGTGCTGCCAGATAACATCATGTTAAAATATACATAAAAAATAGAATGTTTCTTAATTATAATAATTAATTAAATAAATTTTAAAGAGATATCTACCTGTCAGATGAGGAACAGGATAATGGCATATTGGCTGAGAGAGTTCGCTGGATATCCTCTTGCGACAGGTCAAGGGTCTCATAGTACTCTGAATTGGCTGACACATCCTTCAGCTCACTGTATTTCTCAGTCTTAGTTTTCCTCTTCAGCTTATCCTCTTCTTGGGGGGAACGCATCTGTGCCACCACTGGCTGGCTCATATTCTCCAACTGTTCACAATGTAATTATATAGCAATACTATCTCAATATTAGTGAATATTCTTCAAGGGAATCGGATATTCACATTGGCATCTAACTGACTAACAAATTAAACTGACATCTAACTTTTGAGAAACTTTACTGACTAACATAAAAAAAGAGACAAGAAATTAATGTATGGGTAGAGAATTTAATTATAAAAATTTACGACAATAAAATAACTTAAAAAACTGAGATGGGCAGTTTCGTTCTGCTCTCTGAGATGTGATCATAAACTTCCCTCGGAGATCTCTCCAGACATTATCCTGATGATGAATTACAAATTAAGTCAAATTTTCAGTAATAATAAAATAATTACCCAACAATTTTCAAGTATTTTTCTGATCTTGGCCAAAACCCTGACTAATTTCTCCATAATAGTTGACGGCCAATAACCTCGAGCCATTAAAAAACTAAATTGTGTAATCCAAGCAGATTTCCTATGCTTCATTAAAGATGGATATAAGTAAGAGTAAATGTAAAAATGTAATTTAAAGCAAAAGATAACAATGAGTTTAGTAGGTAAGAGTTCTAAGCTTTGCACTAGACTGGCGGGGAAGACCATATTTTTAGCTTCTCCAATGTAGAATTGGTGAAGTACTTGAAACTTTTCAAAAAAACATATATGGACAATATTTTGGACTGAATTTAAAATTTTCTTCAAGGCAGTGGAAAAAAAAAAAAAATATATAT
>KZ807059.1:26489-39971 GCA_000696205.2 Oncopeltus fasciatus
TATATATATATATATAAATGTATTTGGCTATCAATTTATATTCTAAGTTTAATATGCTAAATAAAACAGCTGCAATGAGTCAGATCCTTTGCTAAGTTATAAATGATTTAAGTAACAAAGCTAAAAATTCCATAAATCTAAAACCATATCTTCTAAGGTTGGTGCCCATTGATTGATGATAAGGATTTATTTATTTATTCATGTAAAAAAATAAATAAAGTTCCATCTTAATGAGATTATTTTTAATATTATTATTATCTACTTTTAATTGACAAGTTCTACCAGTATTAGATTAGACTTGCTCATTGATTAGCCTTGTTAGCACCCTTCCCTGTAGCTTAATGCAGTCTAATAAAATACAGACTTAATTTAACTGGCAGAAAATATGGAGGTGAATAATTAAAGTTGATGATGTTTTTTTCTTCACTATCGAATAAATGATATTAAACCATCAATTCAGTATTTAGTATTTCGTTACGGAAGTGTACAGAACTACATAGTGTTTTTGAACTGAAACGTTTCCTTATGGCTACCTCTGCTCCTACACGTCGAAAGTGCGAAAATAGCCCCTATTCGTTTTGTTATAAATGTAGCAGTTTTACCATTCCCAGTCCAAGGACAAACATCGGTGCACTTGTCAGACAAGCATATTTTGCCTATTTTAAAGTGAAACTTGAAGATCAAAATATACATTAATTTGTAATAAACTAAATCTTTTGGCAAATCAATTTCTGAAAAGAATGAGAAAGTTTCAATATGGTAACTGATTATTCTTGAATTCTTTCAGAAATTCTTGAATCTTCTACAGAGTATAAAAATGCCATATTTCAAGATTTACTTACTAGAATGATTTAGATGAAGATTTAAAAATGAAAAGGCAAAACCCCATTTACTTCCAATGTTCTTGTGGTTTATTTAACATAATTATCTACTAGGAATATCAAGAACCAAATGCAATTTTTGTTAGGCATATGACATATAGAACTAAAATTCTGGTTAAAACGTTGATTAACAATTAAACTCTTTGTTAGAACAAATACATATTTTATTAATACCAATTAACTGTGCCAAGCTTGTTTCTTTAAAAATACATTTTATTAACATTTTAAAGTTTTAAATACAACTAAGCAAAATACCCATATAAAAATAAATGAAAATAGTAAACAGATCCTAAAAGTACTCATAAATTATTTTTTTAAAAGTTAAATAAGGCCCTTTCAGGAAGCAGGAAAAGTAAGAATCTTTTCCAGGTCTATAATCTTGGAATAACCCCAATAAATATATATAAAATAATAATGCCTTAACAATTCTAATGTAAAATAAAAACTAGTTACTTTGATAAAGTAATAAAAATATAATTTACAAAAGTTCTATCTTTATTTTGATGAGTCATAAGATTCACATTACAGTGAGTGATATACAGAGAAAAAAAAATTATTTTTATTTAAAGCTAAAATATTGACATACTTAAGATATAGAAATGCTTAGAGGCAAAATAAGGTCAGAAGACCTCCATGTCCAGGAAAAAATAACAGAATTCTTCACAACAATTATCTTTGAGCATACATGCTTTTTAAAGAAAACACATCATATTTGAAGGAGTTTATTAACTCAATAATATATTATGAATTTTCTGCGTGATGTATAACTAGATAGTTTCATTTTTTAAAATGAAATTTTTTTTCATGTCTTGATTAAAACTTGAAATCAATTTGATTAAAATAAAACTAAAAAGTTAGAGAATTCTATAATCTGAAAAAAGAAAAAAAAATCATAACTAATTTGTATTACTTTGATTCAAATGTTAAATATTTGATAAAACCAGAGGATAAACCTTAATATATCAAACACTAAAACTGTATCTACTTCGCGACATCAATATGACATGGCTAAGCATTTTTATTATTTTTATTTTTTTGTTATCTTGAGAAATTGAAAAAGAACTATACTGTCAAACATTTGGAAAACCAGACCTCCATAGGTTTTTCTTTTCGCTGGTGATGCTTTCCACTGACAATTGACGTTATCTGCCCAGCAGTCTGATTGTTTAAAATGAGCAAGCTTCCAGGTTGTGACAAACTCAAGACCAAAGGCCCTCCTTGTGAGTTAGAACCCTGAAAGGTAAAGAGGGGTTTACAGAATTTTATATGGCAGCCAAAACCAACAGTAAAATTTTAGTAATGCTATTGGTTTACAAATATAATAAAGAATTTCCACAATATACTAGCTGGAACAAAAGAGAGCATTGTGCCTCCTCCAAAAGCTTAGCAATAATATTATGGTTCAATAAAATTATGACAATTATTATTAAATAAAGTGATATTGAGTTAACTCATTTTGACTTATATTAAAGAGCATGTAACCTAAATAAAATGCTTAAAGAAAAGTGAATCACTATTAAATAAGTCATGCATTAGCACTCCTGTAGCTGTTTAGATATTCAGAATATATGAAAGAAATTTTCTGTAAAGTTAGGAAACTCAGAAGCAAAATCAAGCTAGAAATGGGTCAAGAACTTCTTAAGAATTTATAAAAACTGTTCAATAGTTTTCACATGGGCCCGTATTGAATGGGGTTAATATATATTCATTATTATTTATTTAGAACTAAAGTAAGGCAAGTTTTGTGACTCAGTGCATCATCAGCTCATATTATTCACAAAAATATTTTTGCACCATTCGCTAATTTTAGTTTTGATCAGAAAGTAGTTTTCATGAGCTGTGGAACAAAATGTTCATTTAAGCTTATTATATGTGCATCTGTATTCCTATATTATATCTAATAGCTAAGATGACAGCCAGACTACATAAATATTATTGAAACCTTTCAATAAAGAGGTTAAAATATTTTCATATTTTCAGCTTGTCCAGGACACAGCCACTTAAAGAATTATTAAAATGAATTATTCAAACATTTAAGCAATTGATATAATGTGTAAGTAATGTTAAATTCAATATTTTGTTTTAGTTTTTTATTTGTAAGTTAAATTGTTAAATTTATTCATTATATTAATCTTTGTTTCTATAATTCTGATATATTCTTTTGTTCCTTGCACTCCTCAGGAGGCCAGACCGTCCTAAATACAACTAATTGATAAAACTAGGGAGTAAACTAGTGGAACATACATGAGCAGTTTGATGGTGGTTCTGTTGATGTAAGTGATGCACTGGAAGTACACGATCTTGCTGCAACCCCCGCCCTCCCAGCAATAGCCCTCCAGAGCCAGTAGTTGAAGAGACCTGTTCAACAGTAAATGATTTATCTTAAGAAGACATAAGTATAATTGAATTTTCACAAGGACATATAATTCAGCAACCATTGTTGTTTACTCATTTTCAATAGAATATGTTGCATCAACATCTTTGTATTTTATTTCTCAAATCAATTAGAACTAGTTTAAATATTTGCAATTGTGAACTATTTCCAACTCTTTATTTAGCTCATGAACAAAACTTTCTACCTGTTCTTTTAAATCATATGTCTTTCTTGATCTTGCCTTTTTTCGTTTTATCTACAGTTTGCCATCCCATTCTAAACACCCATGGCTCAAGAGAAGCTTCTGTTCATCAATAATAAATTGGGGCATTGCCATGGAGCAGGACCACTTTGTGTGTCCTTTCTTGATATTATGGTCATTTTTGTACAAAGCTTGATTCAAATTGATCATCTGCTGTTGTTAGCATTTACATAACTTCTTTTAAATACAGGATTTAGTCTAAACTAAAAAAATTAATGTATATTTCATACATTTCATCATTCTATAGTTATCATAGCTCATTAGTTATCAGAAAATCCATATTTTATACATTTAAGACATTCACTTAACTGCTTCCAGTATTTCAAAATGCTTTTCTGATCATTTCACAAAGCTATGTTTTTGCAATTAAAACACCCTTTAATATAAAGCATAAAATATACAATCATCATGAGATCAGGTAAGAAACTAAATAATAAGTTTATCAAAACTATTGAACCCTTTTAAAAGCTGCATATATTTGAATATTGATATGATAATGATATGATACGGAATTTAAGGGAATAGTTAATAAATAATAATTAAATTATAAGTAAAAAATGCACAGTATAATGTGTAAAAATAAACATAAAAACTCACACAACACAAAGCATTTTAAACTAACTATCTAGTCAAAATTCTAATCATCACTTAATGAGAAACCCAGATAAATATTAACTAAAAAATAAGTTATTTGATTTTTCATAATTTGTAATAAACTAAATCTTTTGGCAAATCAATTTCTGAAAAGAATGAGAATTATGCATACCTGGTTGGTGTCAGGTTCAGCCTTGGCGGCAGTTATTCTCCTAATAGGTTGGGAACAGGCTTTTGCATCAGCACATGTTGAGTCTGGGCAGCCACATTCCAGCTGCTTACAGATTGCAGTAGCTCGTGCTGATCGCTGTCGTTCTAGCAACTGGCAAACTATCGACTCCACTGTCTCTGCAGTCTGTCCACATAAAAAAAAACCTTACTCCAATGAAATTTCCAAGAAAGCTGTAAATTACCATTAGACTAAGGTATGAACAATCACGCTTATGACAGCCAACTTAGGATTATATTAGTCAAGTGAATTGAAACTCACCCATATTAGTTAAATGTAGGAATATCCATGCTTTTCAAAAGAAAATATGACAATAGTCAGTTTTTAGAAGAGAAAATAACTTTTTAGTTCTGAACTAGAAGGAATTATGATAAATGTAGTTTGAGCCAACCAATTAAAAAACTAATGAGTACTAATATGACAATAATGCTCCATGTCGATGTGACAAATTTTATAAGGCCAAAATGTATACTGCCATTTCATATTTCACAATAATTTAAACTTTCACCCTAAATAATTTTTTAGTATCTAACTGATCTGGTTACATTTTGAATTAAAACATACCAATTTTAAGACATATTTATTAAAAGTATTAAATTAAAAAATGTTTAATTGAATTTCTCTTTTCCAGGAACAATAAAAAATATTTGTATTAGAAAATTGTTATTCAATCTCCTTAATATCACTGGGTAAGTAATATTAAAACTTCTAGAAGAGTGAATGATATCATAATTTACATTCATAGCATGTCTATACTTTCCAGATCTCTTAAAGGGAAAACAATTCTATTCATCAAGCTCATTAAAAATTCCAAAACCCATGTTAAAACATTATGTTAAAATGGCGAGATAAATTACTTATCAAAGCAATTTTTTACATTAATATTTAATGTTAAATTATTCATTTAATAGAGAAATAACTTACAGAGATTTCCAGCTCGTTGTTCAGGTCAGGCTCTTCTTCACTGTAAACTGCAATAAAATTTATTGAAATATAATGATATAATTAAAAATAGTATAAAACTGTAACTTCTATAATTAAATATTCAGGAATATAGAATTATATTGGAAAAATAACTTTAAAAAAAATAAATAAAAGCTAAACTAATTTTTTTGTTATAATGTCCATAATTATTATTAATTATTAATTATANGTAAGCCCCCCCCCCCCCCTCTTCAACCAAATACAAGGAGGGAGCGGCTATCTTTGGGTTGCCATCCTATTCTAAACATCCATAGTTCTGGACAAGATTTTATTTCTCAATATAAGCTTACCCAGGATAGGATTTGAACCTCCAGTGTCAGGATTGGGAGACTGAAACGGAATCCATGAGCCAGCCTAGCCAGGTTGCCCTAGTATGATGTATTTTATGGCCTTATTTATTTATAAAAATTTTCTATAGGGATCATAAACATTTTTTTGTCCTTAGATATAACTAAAAAATACATTTTAATAATGAAAGTTTGACTATTTTTGACATATCTGTTCATATATTCATTTCCGGCAATGGAGAGATATGTGAGAGTTAAAAAATTATAATAAAAATGTCCATAATGAGTATAAAAAATGTTAATAAATTATGTTTATAGCAGTAATATTATTTAAATTAAAAATTAAAAAAAAACAAAGCAATTATTTATTATAAGCTGGATCAGAAATCTATTTTAATTCGAAATTCTCATTAAAAATGTATCAAGTTAGAACAATGCACTTTATCCGTATTTAAGTCCCCTAATCAAGATAATTAATATTTCTGCCATTATAATAAAATGAATATCTATTTAAGTAAATTTGTGAAAGAGAAATTCATTAACACTTCCTAATAAAGCTAATAAAACAGAATCAAATTAACTATAACTATTTTGTTTTTCCTTAAGTTTAAAAAAAAACAAGGGGGCTTTTGTGTTATTTAATAAAAAAGAGGAGCCTTTTACACTAGACTTTACTAATCAACTAATTTTGTTTAATATAAACTTTTGAGTTTAGATTAATTATTGAATCATATTTAACTGCTTTAAAGTTTTCTATTGTCTTGGAACTTACTGTAAAGTTAACAAATCCTAGTTCTAACACTCATTTATGCAGTGAATGGTAAAGAGAAGTGTGAAGAAGACTCTTATTCTTTCATTACAGTCACAAAATGTTTACAGATTATGCTCGAAGTCATCTTTTGAAAATAATTTATACTTACACTGCAAAGATGATTGTAGGGTTGTAAAGATATATGCTCAATTATTAATGGCTACTTCTAAAAAATTAACAGGTATTCATGCAATCCAGCATGCTTGGTCAATAACAATAATAATACTTAGAAGTTACTTTATAAAATTTTGTAAGACTTACACATAGGTTTGAGCTGAGATATAAGCTCCTCTTTGGTCCATTGTTTCTTGTCAGCACAGAGAGCTAGACTGGGAGAAACCATCTTGTTGTCATCAGGGTAGGGGACATTCAAGTAATGTACCAACACAATGTCTGGATTCTGGTAGAGACTCATTATTAGAAATTTAAAATAGTCAAGTGTTAAAATTAGGTTTTATTCAAGGAATACTTACCTGTAATAACCAGTAACACCTTCGATGAAATGTTGGAAGGATTGCTGAATGGACATAACACCCATAGATACACTGAAAATATGAAATTACAGTCAGAATATGATCAAATTAGCAAAAGTATCAAAGCTGCAAAAGACAGCATTAAATAAATTTCTTATTTTTGGTCTTGGTACTCTATTTAAGTTTGAGTTCACTCTTTTATATATATATATATAATATTGATATGATAATGATATGATACGGAATTTAAGGGAATAGTTAATAAATAATAATTAAATTATAAGTAAAAAATGCACAGTATAATGTGTAAAAATAAACATAAAAACTCACACAACACAAAGCATTTTAAACTAACTATCTAGTCAAAATTCTAATCATCACTTAATGAGAAACCCAGATAAATATTAACTAAAAAATAAGTTATTTGATTTTTCATAATTTGTAATAAACTAAATCTTTTGGCAAATCAATTTCTGAAAAGAATGAGAATTATGCATACCTGGTTGGTGTCAGGTTCAGCCTTGGCGGCAGTTATTCTCCTAATAGGTTGGGAACAGGCTTTTGCATCAGCACATGTTGAGTCTGGGCAGCCACATTCCAGCTGCTTACAGATTGCAGTAGCTCGTGCTGATCGCTGTCGTTCTAGCAACTGGCAAACTATCGACTCCACTGTCTCTGCAGTCTGTCCACATAAAAAAAAACCTTACTCCAATGAAATTTCCAAGAAAGNCAGTATTTAGTATTTCGTTACGGAAGTGTACAGAACTACATAGTGTTTTTGAACTGAAACGTTTCCTTATGGCTACCTCTGCTCCTACACGTCGAAAGTGCGAAATTAGCCCCTATTCGTTTTGTTATAAATGTAGCAGTTTTACCATTCCCAGTCCAAGGACAAACATCGGTGCACTTGTCAGACAAGCATATTTTGCCTATTTTAAAGTGAAACTTGAAGATCAAAATATACATGGGCACCTCATAAGGTGTGTAAACAGTGTGTTGAGGGTTTTCGGATGTGGACCAAGGGAACACATGCTAAGCTTCCATTTGGTATACCTATGATTTGGCGCGAGCCCAAAGATCATTTAAGCGATTGTTGAAAGGGAATACGGATATGGCATTCAAAAACATTGTTAAAGACTTTCTTGAAAATACACGAGCATTGAATTACTCCGAAATTGTCCAGCAACTCTCGGAAAGCTTCCAAAAGCTAGGTTGCAATATGAGCATTAATTTGAATTTTTTACACAGCCACCTTGCAGGGTGAGCGTTTCTATCAAGATTTGAGGGTCATGGAAGCAAGGTATCAGGGTAGATGGGACGTACATATGATGGCTGACTATTATTGGAGCATTATGCGCGAATGTACACAAACTAAACACTCCAGAAAAATCTACAAACACAAATTAGTATCTTAATTTTTAAGTACTGTTCATTAATTAAACAATTTTATATGTATGAACTCGATTTAACTTACATTAAATGTTTTGTAAACTGTATATCTAGTACGTTTTTATTTTTTGATTTTTATGATTTCTGAGGACATCCTGTAGTTTAATAAGTTGACGTGATAGACAAAATCTGAGGTTATTCTCAGATTCAGACGCCAAGAGTTAGAGTAAAAAACAGTCTCAGATCTAGCTCAACAAAAAATGTGTTCCCCAGTAAAATTTTTAATAACATCATAAAGAGGTTTTTTCAAGTTGACGAGTATAGCTTTATCAAGATATAAATGCACTTTAGACCTGAAAAATTGAATTTCTGTTATGATTCGCTGTAAGACAATGTATAAAAAACTTACTGTAGAAGAGATGAACATTGAAATAAACATATGTTATTTAATAATTTTAATTTATTGCAATGAATTAAGTGATTAAAATAGTATTTTATTATTATCTTTTACACCGATGAATTTCCTTCCTCCTCGAAGTAAAGCTGAAGTAGACGTGTATTTGTCGGAGGGTTTCCGGGAGCTGCTTGCAGAGATGACCTATAATTACATACTGGAACGGCCACCAGATCCGGTGGACTTTGCTCTTGAATTCCTAACCCAGCGCAAGAAGGAGCACTATTCCGTTTTTGACAGGAGCCCCACCGAGAAGAAGTCACCTTCACCCGCTTATCCGAAACGCCGCAATTCCATCCTGGCCATGCAGTTCACCGAACAGGAGACCATGGAGTACGTCCACTTTCCGAAATCACCGAGCCAGAAGATCAAGTTGATGCAAGCCGTGAAGAGAGCGAAGGTGTTCCAGTCGTTGGACGAGTACTCCCGCGAAAGAGTGATGGACGCCATGCGTCTGGTCAACGTCAGCGCCGGCGATGTCATCATAAGACAGGGCACCATGGGCGAACAGTTCTACGTAGTGCAAAGCGGGATCTTTGAGGCGGTAATGAAAGACGGACCCCGCCTGCAACAGCTGAAGGTCTACAAGAACAGCGGGAGTTTCGGCGATCACGGACTGGTGTTCATGGTGCCGCGGGTCTGTACGGTCACGGCAAAAACTGACGGGGAGCTCTGGGTGCTGGACAAGAAAACCTTCCGCAGTTTGGTCATCAAGTGCGAGTACCAGAGGAGAAAGATGTTAGAACTGCTACTCGAGATGTTGCCCATCTTCTCTCTGATCTCCGAAGAGGAGCGGATGGACTTGGTGGATCTGTTAGTCCTGCAAGACGTGGAAGCGGGCCAGCTGGTGATCCACGAAGGGGACCAACCCAACGGCATGTACATCATCATATCGGGGGAGGCCAGGGTCACCATCGACGGGAGGCAGGTTGCCGAACTCTCATCGGGCGAGCTCTTCGGCGAGTTGGCCCTCATCACGGCTCGGCCACGCTTTGCCTCGGTCCATGCCATCACGGACCTTCACCTCGCCTTCCTCGGAGTCACCGACTTTGAACGGGTCCTCGGCAGATACATTGACATGCTCAAGAGGGACCTGAATGTCTTTCAAACGGAGATCAGCCGGCTCCTGGCCAAGTACGCCATTAAAAGTCTCAACACTGGAGATTTCAGATAATAATAAAGCAATTTATTGATTCATTAGTCTACTTCTATATTTTGATAAATATGGTACATAGATTTTTTCAATTCCTTAAACTACATATGTTTTCAAAACAAATGTATCACTTGACTTTTGAAGCCAGCTATAGCCACCAGTGCAGGGTCATATTGCCAAAGCTTCTGTTTCCTGAATAATATTTAATTTGGACTGACAAGTTATCAGCCAAATATATAACTAGAGTGAGTAATTAGGATCTGTATAATCAAAGCAGATTTATCATGCTTCATTAATGATGGATATAAATAATAGTAAATGAAATTTGTTGGTACTTTGGTATTATAATGACCTCACCCTATTATTTCCGAAACCGTGTGTGTTAAGTTGGTTTTTGTTCAGCAATATTAAAGAACCCTCTCAAAGGAATGCAACTCAAACATGGTTGTCTGACTCGCACGACGCTCCCCTCCATACTGCAACTGTTATCATGACACACGGGTGTTATCACACACAACAGTGGGTATATGGCGGATCTTATCGAGCGAATTTCCTTACATATTAAACCTGAAAACACTATCATATCAGGGTCATTTTTGCTGACCGGACTTTTCTCCGCCGATTATTTTTGTTTTCGACTATCAAAATAAAGTTTAACATTTACTCTAAGATGATTTTAGTTGGGGTTCGGTCAAGGTAGATCCAAAAAACACAAATTTAAAAAAAGTATTTTTTAATAAAGGATTATCTGCCAATATTGTAAGCCATCTATCTTCAGGGTTATCATGAAGATGAGAGAGGACAATACATTTTTTAAATTTGTGTTTTTTGGATCTACCTTGACCGAACCCCAACTAAAATCATCTTAGAATAATATCTACGGTCAACAAACTCTCCTTTTTTAATATATACTTTTTTTTTTTTTTAATTCTTTCTCCACAAAGTTTAAGCCCATCAACAACGCATACGTAATCATGGCTACATAATTTTAAAATAGAAAAGAACAAATTCTTTCCCAAAATATAAATTTATTTTTAAAAATGCGACTCTGGCAGTTTTAGATACACAAAAAAAGATCTGAAGCTCCCTTAATACAATATTTGTCTGATTTATTGATTGTCTGAGAATTATTTTTTCACTTTTACCTCCGATAAATATCTAATATTTTGAGTTTCGTATTTAAATTTCAATTACTTATACTTATCGACGACATACATTTTTTACAATACAAAAAAAAAAAATATTTGTTTCTGAGGCCTAAAATTAATCTGGAACGTTCAGGATAATCTATCAGAAAATAAATATATGTTTTGTGGCGGTATAGGGTTTTTCGTAACTTTTTAAGAAATTAGAGCATTAAAATATTCCAGACCACTTGTATATAATAATATATAAGGTTAAATACATAAATTATATTTCATTGCACAAAGTTATGTTCAAGAATGCTCTAATAATGTTTATGTTCAAACAAACGTTTGGGGAAAGTAATTTTCCTCTGGATTTCAATTCAAACATTTTCCTTTTTTCTCAGAGATTTTTATTTTACCTCACCTTCTTTTCCCTCTTATTAGAAGAAAGGCGGGAGAGATGAAGAGAGAAAAAAAAATTAAATATTAGAAATTCTTCAGGGCTGAACATTTTAGACACTGTTCTCCAGAGAACGGTAGGAGTGGAGCTACCCTTGCAATTAGCCCGAATTCATTTCCTTTTCGGTGGGGGGCGAGGGAGGGGGATGGAGGTGGTGAAAATAGGGCGATTTTATTTATTTTTCCTGGGGTCGAGTACGCCATGTTTCCTCGGGGTTTTTAATTCTTGTTAATTAACAGAGCTCCAGCCGTGTTCCCTGATGAAGGTCCAGCGGCTCTGGAGTCCCACACTGGAATTCCAGGTGGAACTGTACGACTTGTCTTATACCTCTTCTTTTTTTTTTCTTTCTCTCCAGTTGTTTCGGGAGCCCCCACCCCCTTCCCAACCCCCGTGTTGGGGGTGTGAGGTGTTCCCTCTTCATTTAGAACAGAATGGCAAGATAAGCATTCTGTGGGAAGGCAAAACTAGACTAAATTACATTTACAAAACTAATAGGACCCTTAAAAACAACTTATAAGATATACAACTGGATATATATATAAATACATATATTGTTTAGCGAATTTCCTAAAATGTAGCTTTTGAGATAAAATTGATGAAGTGATTTTCCAAACATTTCTCTGAATATTGTGATCTTACACAATAAAAATAAAAATGTACAAAGAGCTTGCATAAACTAGACAAATTTATAAATTTGCATTAGACCTATTTTATTACTAATTTGATCCTGAAAATCGTAAAAGTAAAAGTAAATAAATAAACTGTCCATTCTTCGAAAAAAAAAAACAATAATAAAAAATAAATACATAATAAAAATCCACTGCACATTTCATTAAAGAAAAAAATTGAATTATTTCACACTAAAAGTAAGGAAAAAAGTGAGATAAGCCTGGCTCTGGAAAATTCGGGAAGAGAGGGGGAAGGAAACTCTTTTTGTTTGTGTGCGTGTACGAAAGGATATTATTAGCTCTTCTAAGTAATGTAAATTACTGCTAACATTTTTCAAAAACGACCAATGTAAGTAACTTGATTTCCTTATATACTGAAAATAGATTAAAAATTGATAACAAATTTGAATGTTTTCCACAAAAAGCAGTGAGAAACCAAAATTACCAAATCTTCAAATCATCCAGAAACTCATCAGTATGAGGTCACTCAAACATGGCTGGGAGCTTCCGTATTCAAGTCTCGTTTTTTTTTTTTTTTTTTTTTTTTCAAGTATAAAAGTCATAAGTGAGTAGAATAGGGTAGTTATCAGTGGATAGCCGTTCCCAGCACGAATACCCTGAGATGAGGACTCACCTCTGTGCCCTGGACCTTGAGCTTCATGTGGTCTTCTCTGGTGGTCTTCCCGTCCTTCCTCTTCTTCCAGCAGTAGCCGTCCCGACGATAGCGCACCTTCTTCCTGCTGTAGAGGAGCATGGAGCCGCTCTTAGGCCTGCAACACAAATGAAGGGGGACGGTAAAGTGGGGGGTTTCCAGTAAAAATAATTATTTTAAAAATTATTTAAATTAAATCAGAGGTTCTATAAAAGACCATCACACAGGTACTGCGTAATTTAAGTAAAATCCAGATGTTTCGTTAAGATAGATTTAATTTATTATGAGAATAAATGACGAATTATATCCTTCAAGATAGAGAGAGCAATGGGCGTGTAATTATATTCCTAAATATCTCCTTTAATAAGAACACTCTAAACTCTACCTACATTTGCAGTGAAGTGTCAGTGACATGTGAGTGTATCTCCCATGTCACTTACACTTCACTACAAGTGAATTGCTCAGCTCGAATCGTCGCGAGGATCACATCTAAACAGTGAGTAAAGCGAACTATTTTTGTAGCCGTTATCCTTAGCACTGGGGTCGACAGGGGAAGACCTGTCCGGCCCCCACCTCGCCGCGCTAAGCTCTCATAGCCTCCCTTATCTCTCTGCCTGTAGAGTAGGAGCCTCCGTTCCAGACTCTTAACCCAGCGTTACAGGTTCGAGACCAGGCCACTCTACT
>KZ807059.1:40471-53250 GCA_000696205.2 Oncopeltus fasciatus
GTATGCTTATTATGGCTGAACATTTTAGCTTTTTTTATGTAGAGTTTATAATGATCTATAGAATTTTTTTTAAACTTTTATTCATTTATTACATTTCTATTTATATAAAACATTTTGTAATTTAATTAAAATGAAGAACAAATTAATTTTAAAGAATAACACTAATTGACAATCACATGAGGACCAATGATATCACTTTCTAATTAATTACAAACTATGTCCACAGGAGACCAAGAGGCCATCTTCGTTTAAGTCGACGGGGACGGTTGTAGAGATTGAAGTTGTAGGACAAAGTCTGAGCTAGTGGATTAGGATGGTTCGGCAGTTTACTGCAGAAAAGTGTGAAGTGGGAAGAAGTGAGGTCTTGAAAGAGAGAGAGAGAGAGATTACAATCGTGGTGATGGGAGGAATTGGATACGAAATAGGGAGCATTATTCTGAGGGTTTTGGATTGAAAATACTTGAATCTTTGGATGTTGGAAGGCTTGGCCCATAAAAATAATTTAAAAAAGCGTCATGATACTAAATTAGCTTGATTTCCATAAGTGAAATCTGTAAAGATAATGGTTTATGGCCTGATTGGTCATAATAATAATTTTCTCACCATAAAAAGTAACTGTTATATTGTTTTTATCTAATCCGAACAAATATGAATAGTTGACTGAAGTAATTTCTCTTGATACCTTTAACCAAGAAGAAGACATTTGTGCCGGTTTTCAACTGCTACTTCTGCGAGAGCCTTTTATTGCCTTCTTTCTTTTTCTCCAGGCGAAGGAACTTACAAAAGAGACATTATTACATTAGTTGACTAAGACTTGAAGGCGGTTCTTCTCTACGTTACATAAAAGAGGACTTAGCGTAGCGCCCTGTGGAACTCCTTGATATTTCTGTCTCAGGGCAATCTGGACACGAACAAACTTTCGGCCAACTACAATTTGTGAGCTCCACCAACTCTACCGACCCCATATTTCTTTCGGATCATCTCCGAACTCACTCGGATATTGGCCCCTACTTAAAGTTGTATTAATTTCTTTTAGCTGTTCTCTTCTTGTTCCGAAACACAATGGCTTTATTGAACAGAAAGTAAGTGAGAATTATTGGATAACTCTATTTGACTGTTTTACTTCTTTTTTTTTTCTTTTTTAAAAAATAATAATCTTATTATTTTATATATTTTGTGTTTTACTATTTTAACCTTTTGTTTAACAAAAAAATAACAGGATAAAATAATAAAACACAAAATATATTAAATAATAAATTTATTATGTTACTTACAAGTAACTTAGCTGACTTACCAATGAACATTAAAGATGGACAAATAAAAATAAAATACTAATATCATTTTACAAGCTATAGAGATACCTATATAAAGATTTTAATGTATTTTGTTTGTGTGATTCAACGCACAATAGGCCAATTTTTCTTAATGAAATTCGATATATAGCTTTTAAAATACAATACAAAAAGATAAGTTTGTCATTGAGCAATATTGAACCAATGGAATCTCAATAGTGAGTGCAAAAAGTCTTTTGATCCTGCGGGATTGATATTTAATTTATTGCAATGAAACTCAAAGTTTCATTGCAATAAATTAAATATCTATCATATGGAATAGGATTTACCTAACCCGATAATTTTAATTTTATAGTTAATGAGCCGAAATTAGATTTAAAAAATAAATAAAATGTGACATTTCGTTTTTAAATGTAAGAAAAAAGAAAGGCTACTTTTGTTATTGAGCGAAATTGAAGGAATATGAGGAGAAATTACTTAAAATGTCAAGTGTAAAACATTTAACAAATATTGGTTTTTTTTCGCTGCTGCTTGCATAATATTTATTTGAAATAAATAAATATATTTTACATAACATGTTTGTTGAGAAATTTGCTTTAGTTTTCCTAACTCTTGCGTAACGGACTTCCTTAGATATTTTATTTATTCCTGCTTTGATATAGTACAGAAAACACAGCGAATTTTATACAGAGGTTTGTCATTTAGCACCCAAACGGCTATTTTTATTCTCTTCAAAATGGCCTCGTGTAAACAAATTTACGCTTCCTTTTTTTACGGCTATCCATTTACTACACTTTTGTAACGATATTTTCTCGAAAAGTAATAGAAAAATGCTTTTGACAGTGTGTCATCTCTTAAATATTAACGAATGATACTCAAGAATGTGAAAAACTCTTTTTTAAAGGAAATTAACTTATACAATTTTATAAATTTTATTTTTTTGTGGTATTTGATGCCACCCATATTTTAACCATTTTTAGTGCAAGGGAACAGAATAAAAAATCTAACTACCCCAGCCAGGACTCGAACCTGGATCTCCTGCTCCAGGTTCGAGTCCTGGCTGGGACAGTTAGATTTTTTATTCTCTTCCCTTGCACTAAAAATTGTTAAAATTTACGTGGGATTAAGTACCACAAGAAAATTAATATTTATACAAATTAAAATTTAAAAGTAAATGACGAGAGTCATTTAAACAGTTTGACAATGTCAGCTCCTTCAAGCATAAGACGATATATTCGTCTGCCTCGGAGGTTAGACTCTCGACACTAGTGCGGGGAATTTAATAACTTTTCAGACTTGTCTCGGTAGCATAAGTGGTAAATNAAATGCACCGGCCCGGAGAGCAGGAGATCTAGGTTCGAGTCCTGGCTCGGACAGATAGAGTTTTTATTCTGTCCCCTTGCACTAAAAATTGTTAACTTATAAAATTTTACCAACTGATAACTCAATTTGCAAATTCAAATGAGAAACCTTAAAAAAAAAAAAAAGTTAAGGTGAAATTTGTTTCTTTCTTCTTTTTAATAATTGATAAGAGAAAATTATTATCAATACTGATTTTAGTTATGGTATTTAATTCCACGTTAATTTTATACAAGAAATGCAAGAGAAAAGAATAAAGCAATCTCGTCTGAGACAGTAAGATTTTTTTAATTCTGTTCCCTTGCATTTCTAGTAAAAAATTTATTATACTCCTGTAATTATGTAACTTAACTACCGGTTTCAACACGATAGAATCATCTTCAGACTTGTGGATAAGGTTTGTGTTTTCTGCAGCACGAAACGTAGAGTTATTTCTTGCATACTATGTACATATACTACCAATAAGGTACATATAGACAAGTCTGAAGATGATTTTAAAGCTTTTTAAATTCGGTAGCGACATAAAGTACTAAAAAATGGAATATAATATCATTACTTGCATCCCTTACTAAAATTTATATACCATAACATCAACTACCTTAAATTTTTTGCTTTTATTTTTTGTTCTTTATGGTAATTAACTTAGTTGAGAAATTAATTTAATTAATTAATTTATGCTGCTCCTTCATGAAGAATTTAGTTATTTATTTATTATTGTAAACAAATCTTATAGTAGTAGTAGTAGTAGTAGTAGTAGATCATAATGGAGGGCAATCAACTTCTAGGTTAATAAGACCTATAAATACCCTTTAATGTGTTTACTATAAATCACTTAATACATTTATATATTTACTATAATTTGTGTCTATATGTGTGGATTTATGATTAGACTGGGGAACAATTTGAAACTCAATTTCTGTTAAGTTAGATTTTTTAGCTGTTTTTTTTTCATAGAATTAGGCATGCTGGTTTTAAAACTGTTTTTAGTTTTCTTCTAGTATCAAGGTAGATGGGACTTACATATGTTGGCTGACTATTGTTGCAGCATCAAGCGCGAATGTACACAAACTCCACACTCCATTCTCAATGATCTCTTCGGCTTGTAGATTAAATTTCCTCGTATAATCCCATTAATATCTAATTTCAATGAAAACTGGGAAATCTGTTTAGATTACGCAGCTCCTGTGCGACAACCATTATTTTTCTTTCCTTTTCAGATTGAGTTNAAATTAATACAAATCTTATATTTCATTTATAAACAATTTTCTTTAACAATGAAATGGAGTAGTAGAACATGTTTTTCACTTCGGTTTCAGGATTTTTTCTCTCTGCATTCAGGATTTCTCGTAAATATAGCCCCTTTGAGGTAAAAAAAAAATGGCATATAGTTCTTACTCGTCATGGTGGCGCGCTCGGGCGGGGCGACTCTTCTTGAAGACAAACTCCCAGGATACAGGGGTTGCCGGGACAGTGGGAGAAGGAGCGTGGGTACTACCCCCTCTCCACTGGATTCACCCTCTTTTCCACCCTCTAAAGACGGCTCCCTCCAACACACCCCCACACACCGCCACAAACACCACCAAATACAAACAAAGACATAAAACTCTGGACAGTTATCCAGCCGTTAGCCGTCCTCGAGCAGACGTCCCTTCCGATATACAATTCCTTACAATGGTTTTCCGGCAGGCGACCTCTTCCCCCACCCCTCCACACCATTTCCTTCTCCTTTGCCTGGAAACTCTAGTTACTTTGTATGCCTTCTTTTTAAGTATTTCATATTTCTCTTATTGTTTGCCGCTAAATAATTCCCTATATCCTCATTTAAATAATAAAATTCCATTCCAAAAGAACTTCGTAAACTAAGAAAATTTTCCAACTTCCATTAAAATGTACCAACTAATAGCTAACGACAAAAATGATCTTATAAGGCGTTAAGAGTAACAAAAAAATAACATTTTTTTTTCCATTTTTTTTTTTTTTTTAGTGGTAGCCTACCTTTCAACCACTTAGGGTCATGGATAGAAAGGCTATCTACCGGTTACCACCGTATTCTAAACATCCATGGCTCAGGACAAGCTTTTATTTATCGATAAAAGCTTGCCCTCGGCGGGATTTGAACCCGCAGCGTCTAGTGTGCTCTTGAGAACAGGGTTAACGAATAAATAATAATATAAAATTACATTTTACACCAGTTTTATTCCATATTTTTTTCGTAACCCTAATAATAACGAAAATATTAAAACCTTAATTTTTGATTGTCCTCTAAAACATTTTTCCTCCATCAAACCTCCCTCCCAATTCAGTCATAAATGAACTCGTACAAGGGTTGATAAAAAAAAATCTTACACATTCAATTTAGTTTAGCTAATCTTTAAAAGATAGGTGCCCACTAAAAATTCGAAATTCCAATCTTAAAAGCCTTCTTTAATACGTATTAAAGTAATATTTGTACGAAAAAAATAAAAGATTGAAAAATAAGCAGGCCATTTAAAAAAAAAAAGATTTAGCAGGAGAAGCGTTAACGAAGCATATTTCCCAGTTTCATGAATGAGAATAGATGGACACAGTAAAAGTAAATGAATAATGCGATTGAAAAAAAAACTGAAGACAAAACTGAAGGGAAAATTTAAGTCAGCTAATTCTGTATCTACACTGTGTAGTAGATAGCGTTCAACATTCTTAGTTACATTGTTAAATATTTTCTTCAACATTCATTTTTCGTACATATGTTACAGAACAAAAACCTCTGAAACATAGTTTTTTCATTCATTAAGTTTTATAAAAATGTTTGTAACTTTAACATTAATAAAAATAGAGACGATTTTTCAATCTAGTCTCCCCCAAACTCCGCTTTACCACCCCCCCCCCCACCCTTTTCACCGCATTCAGGTATTAGCGAACTCATATAACGACTTTCAAAAAAAAAAAAATAAATAAAAGTAATTTAAATAAAACAGGTGAGCGAAGAAAAATATTTGAAGAATATTTGAAATATTATTAGCTATTTTTGTGAATAGCCTGTGCTATGGGCTACACAATAACTATAATTATAGACAGTTACGTCATTACTAAATCTATGGACCTAATGATCTCTTACCTGTATTGATCGATTATTGTGAGAACGTATCGTTGTTCACCTGACACAACAATTGTGATTTCATATTGCCTGCTACAGGATTTAAATTTTTTTTTTTTTTGTTTTTTTTTTTTATCGTACTGCTGCAATTTGTCTTAACAGAGCTGGAGACTTCATATACATCTAAATAGGCGAGAATTTTATGATTCAAGGTGAGGGTTATTCGTCAGCTGGGAAATATTCGAAACTCAAGGTTACCGGCACGTAACAAAGAGATTCGAAATACTGGAAAAACAAAGAGGTCGAACACTTCACGATATGACGTTTTAAGTAGTTCAAATCAATTTTACTTTCAGAAAATATATCTATTATATCTTTTGTTTGTTATTTATTTTGTATTTAGAAAAAATATGTTTATTTAATTCAAAGCTAAGTTGAGGTTAGACTAATATGGTCCTAGAGTCCTTGTGACCCATTTTTATTATTAAATATTAGATATTCGTTTTAAAAAAAAATACCTGCTAAACAAATAAAAAAGTAATATTAATATAGTTTAATATATAAATCTTAAAATGAATACAGTATCAAAATAAAAAAAAGTTATGAAAATTGATCACGTACTATATTTATAATTAATATATTTATCTAAGAAAATTTCTTCGTACCACACTTCAATTTCTTATAAGATTCAATGAAATGTAACGAAATACCGTGTGAAGCGGCTAGTAAAGTTTATTGCCATTTTTTTCTTCAAAACAGATCGTTTTTCGCGAAAGCAGACAGACAGAGGTCGCTTGAAGATCTCCACCGGGTTAGCTTAGTGGCCAAGACCCATCAGTCTCTAAAGAGCCCTACCCTCTAGTTAATTGGCCTATCTCTTACCGAAGAGACCTATCTCTTACCCTGGATATTCCCTTATCCGCTTAATTCAATTTCTCTTACTTTTTATCCTCCCCACTCCCTGTCCAACTAATCCCCGACCTAATTCTCACCTTGCTTATATTCTTCTGGATTTTCTCTGAATACTTACAGCTTTCCTACTCTTCTTACTTCCAGCGAAATACTATAGAGAATTATACATTTATCTTGGTGCACCACATATACTTAATATTGTTTTTATTTCACGAATAAAGTATATTATGTAATTTAACATAAATAAAAATGCAGCAATTAGTTTAATGTTTTTTTTCTTACAAAAATTCTTGTAGAAGACGAAAAACAGCAGATGGAGAAGAGTTTCTTATTAAGGATATGAATTCTGCTTGTCAAATTGTTAAAAGGTCAAGTTTTTGGAGAGACTATACTTTTTTTTTTTTTTTTTTTTTTTTTTTTTTTTTTTTTTTTTTTTTTTGAGAATTCAAAATTATTATAGATATTGAGGCTCTTGTAGCACTTAAAAAAAAATGTCTTCATATTTTCTCCGATCTTTTTTATTAGAGCGTTGGTGCTTTGCTGATCACAGCTTTCAGTATTGCTAACCGAAATTCGGAATGTAGCTGTTGAGAGAAAAAAGGGATTTTGAGGAAGACAAAAAAATTATAATCGCAAAAGAGTGTGACTTACATTAACTGTGATATTTGAGAATGTTATAATGTCACCGATCTTACTTATTTTAGACAAGCTATACGTATGATGAATTAATTAATGGCTATAATCGAGAATGTGGCAGGGATCTTACAAGGAGAAAAATTGAAGGAGCCTTATTATTTTGCATTTTTTTATTTATGAAAAAATCTATTACAAATAATAGATCTAAATTGATATTTCTTAATTTTTTATTTATTTTTAAGTTCTGATAAAAAGTGTATATTAAGAAGAAGATATTAAAGAGCGTAAATAGGAGGTATGTACGTATGTCTCACACTCTTATAGTCTATTGAGTGTCAAGAATGCATAGGTTATGTTTTTCATTAATTATTCTATAAATTTACATAATTTACTTGTTAAATGAGCTTTTCGTCTCTTGTTATATGAGTCTGACTGGTGGAGTGTTCTCCATGTAAATCCGTTATTACCCTAATTCACAAATACATGCCCTTCCATTTCAAAACTCTTGTTAACCCTCTCTCCTAAGAATTGTTACAATTGTTATTATTATTATATTATTAATTATTTGCAGCCTCTATTATTGAAACCACCCATATTCATTCAATTTATATAACCCAATTTTCTAAAATCCCGCCATACAAATGCCGCTAATGAAGTATTAATCGTAAAGAATAGTTTTTATTTTATTTTTACATCTCTTGTGTATCGTATCCCCTTAGGCTTATTAAAGACAGGGGCTATCTACAGGTAAACACTCAATTATTAGCCATGTTTTTTTTTTGTTTTTTTTTTTTTAATGGCATGTCAACCTTTGGTCATTAACGCTAGGGAGATGTTTTTAGAAGCGGGAAGATGTTTTGAAGAAGAAGAATTTCTTAGCAATAGTTCATGGTGAGGTTTAATGAATTGTTAATGCGAATAGTTATTATGTGGATGAACATTGTAATTTCTTTGTACTTGGAAACTATGAAATTTATAAGAAAGAAAAAATTGAGAGAGAATGGAAAAGAAGCATACTTTAAATGCATCTAGATAAGATTTAATAGCCTGCCCTCTTTCAGAAAGTTCATTACAGAGTCGATGACTTTATTGTCATCGAATAGAATTTCGTCTGGAGTCCCATTTAAGTTATATTTTTTTACATTTTAGGTACTCTGTAAATATTTGTTTGATGGTAAGAAGTTGTCCACAGACCTTACAAATGGGTGGGTTATCCTTTGCCATTATATAGCCATGAGTAAGTTTTGTGTGTCCTATTCTTAGTCTGGCAAATACCACTTCTCTCTTACGGTAAGTTGACATGGAACTGGACCATATCCTCGGAGTAGATTTTATCTCGCGTAACTTGTGAGAAGTCTTTTAAAGAGAGATCCGCAGTGCCATATTTGAGGGGCATATTCAAAAACTTTCTGTTATGACATATTTACTCTTCTTTGAATTTATCTTCATAAAAAAATAGTAAATCTGCTTGAAATTCAGTGATCCTGCCCGAAGAATATTTTTTTTTAAATATAAATCTTTAGGATACCGTTCAGTGGGACGAAGAGGATTCGTAAAATATGAAACTGATTAGGGATGAGTGATGTCTGAGTGGGATCGCGATGGTGACATGCGGCACTGGGAGTAAGAGGACAAGAAGAAATTATAAGTAAGACAGAGTTTGCTTCAGATAAGACAGACTGGAAGGTAATTGCATGGGGGGGGGGGGTCTCTGTGAACTTGGCTCATTCCACCACGCGACACAAGGGCCTAAATCTACCCCTGTCGTGCGTGTTACTTACAAACTTTCAGACGAGCCTTGCCGACAGTTAAGGAGTCTTCTCCGCCCGTCCGGTCAGGCGAAATCCAGTACATAGAGTTTCGCCAAACGCAAATATCTTATCAATTTTTAGTGCAAGGGATCAGAATAAAAAATCCAACTGTCCCAGCCAGGACTCGAACCTAGATCTCCTGCTATCCAGGCCGGTGCATTTACCAAATATGCTACCAGGACAAGTCTGATAAGTTATTAAATTCCCCGGACTAGTGTCGAGAGTCTAACCTACGAGAAAGACGAATATATCTTCATATGCTCGGAGGAGCTGACATTGTCAAGCCGTTTAAATGACTCGTTATTTACTTTTAAATTTTAATTTTATGAATTTTTCTTGTAGTATTTTAACCCACGTAAATTTTAACAATTTTTAGTGCAAGGGAATAGAATAAAAATCTATCTTTCCCAGCCAGGACTCGAACCTGGATCTTCTGCTATCCGGGCCGGTATGCTAAGCTATTGTGGTGGGAATTTAATAAGATATCTAGCTCGTCCCGGTGGTGTAATGGCTTAGCATACCGGCCCCGATAGCAGGAGATCCAGGTTCGAGTCCTGGCTGAAACAGATATATTTTTTTATTCTATTCTCTCTCATTAATTGTTTAAAATTTACGTGGGATAATAAATCACAACCAAATAAATATTTACACTTTTTTTAATTTGTATTTTTTTTTTAATCTACCTTGACTGAACCCCCACTAAAAAACCATCTAATAATAATATCTACGGTCAAAAAACTCTCTTTTTGAACTTAACAAGCATGGTGTTTACTGAACCCAGAGTAGGGGTTAATAGATAAATAATCCCTTCACCCCTCCCTAATTCCTTCCAGTATTTCTCTCCCCAGAAAATTTGTAAGACATACTTAAGTCGCAATAGAGGTAAATATAAATCTCTATTTCTGGACAGAATGTTCAATACATATTTGAAATTTTCCCTTTCATTGAATGGCTTACATTTTATCTCACAAATTGAAAAGGGCAATTAGTACAGAATTTCATGGGGTTTGGTCAAGGTTGATCCAAAAAGATACAGTTTTTAAAACAGTGAATTTTTATTACCTACCGACTTTTCGGCTTTCATTGTTTGCCATCTTCATATCATAAAGGCGAGAGGCGACGTCGTGTCACCAGGATCGAATGTTCATAACAGCAATTCGGGAAATAATATAAAATATACTTTTTTTTTTTTTAATTGTATTTTATTGGACCAATCTTGACCGAGCCCCAACAAATTATCTACTAATAATCTCTACGTTTATCTAATCGCCATTTGAAAAAAAAAGAAGAAAAAAAAAAGAGCAATGAGTGCTGAAAGTGAGATTAAGACTGGCTGTAAAATGTACAGATCGGAAGGGCTTATAACGTATAGTTACATTCTTAAATGTCTACCTTAAAAAGCTTTTATAGGAAAAATATAAGAATGTCCTAAAATGAAATTTAACATCCATCAAGGTCAATACATTTTTTTTTCCCCAACAAGAATTAAGTAAGAAAGGAAAACATTGAGTTTATAAATTTTGATTTTTCTCTAAACTACCTGCTTCACCTCATAGAATTTCCGATAAGAATAATTTATTGAACAGTTCACAATGGAAATATTAAATATATAATTTTGTTTCTATATTTAAAAAAATTATTTATAGACTGGAACTCTGCCTTTTAATTAACTTTTGTTGATATATCTGTATAAGGATGTTATTTATTTCAAGGCCCGTCCTTATAGGTCTTCTGACTCCTGTACAATGCTCCTTATTTAAACTTCTTAATGAGGCTTTTGTGTACTTCAGGAGGGAATAAGAGAAATCCTGCATACGTTTTAGAAGAAAGTAAATGAGTTTAAGTTGTTTATGGCGGGGGCCGAGGTTGATTTAGGCCCTAGGCCGGCTCTGTTTAGTGCCCCCGGCTCAACCACGAACAGTTTAAAAGGACAATTAGGGAGTTCATCCCCTCCCGACGGGGGGTGCAGCAACCCCTAGCGGCCAAAACCTCCCTCCCGCATTCGTGCCTTTATTAAAAGTAAAAGTTGTGCACAAGTGGCAAACCGTGGCCCTTTAAGATGTCCAATTAAACTTGAGGTTTCTGCCCGGCAGGTTATCTGTCCCAGAGGGCCGTAAACAGGGAGCGACCTGCAGTTTTAGCTAATCTTCCCGGTATATTCAGCGGTGATACCCCCCTCTCCAGGAGAAGGAGTTACGACTCGCTCAACACGTGCTCTTCTTAATCGCGGCTAACGCTCATTCAAAGGAAACTTTTAACTACCCCCTTCAACTGTTTACTCTCCAGTCAAGAAGGATCTAGTACTTTCGTAGAAAAAGTCTTAGTTTACTCGGCGGTACATATAGAAAAATAATATTTAAAATATTAAAAATTTTTTTTTAAAAATAATGATACTGATTGTGGCATGTAATCTCACGTTAAATTTTATACAAGCCTGCCTCGGAGGTTTAGGGGTCAGCATACTTGCCCGGAAAGCAGGAGACCCGGGTTCGAGTCCCGGCTGCGGTAGTAGGTTTTTTTTTCTGGCTCTCTTTGCATTTCTTCTATAATTTTTAAATAACCTTCAATTTGTGATTTCTGTTTGTTCTGTGGTTAGCTATTTTTCAATTTTCTGAATGATATATCGTATTCCACCACTTTACAGAAATATTTTTGTTTCGATTTTTGAGAAATGTGTTTCTCAGAAAAATAATTTATGAAATGAAGATAAATTAAAACTGAGCAAAGTGGTGGGGAAAAGGAGGGGTTAACTACCAAACGAGAAAATATTATTAAAACTAATTTTCTCAAAATTATAAAATTCCCATTCTCATTCAATTTTCTTTATCTATTGCAGCTGAGAGCTTTTAATATTCATGATCTTATCTTCAGTGCTAAGGATTTTCCCGGCACAAGAATAAAAGAAAGAAAATTAAATAAATTAATATATTTAAAAAATTAAATAAATTAACTGTGTCTATTATCTGTGTATAATGAAATGTTTCAGCAATACACTCAAACATACATGCACACTAACACATACATCCACGCACACTCACAAGCTCAGTCACCTTTTAAAGATTGTTGACTATGTATACATGGCCTAAAATCTGACTGAGTTGAGGTGATGGGATATATGATTTCGAAAGCGTTCGTCAAAGAATAAAAAAAAAAAAAAAACTTCATTTAATCTTAGAACACTGACTAAGAAAATAAAAATAAGTAACTCGTTACTAAAGATACGCAATAAAATGCAAGAGTAGGACGATATCAAGTGCAACTTACCTAATTTTAACCTCCTTGGATTGCCAGTCCAAGTGCCTTTCGAAACAGATGAGAATCGCAGCGATTTCCTGGGAAAAAAAACAACACGCTTCAATATCTTATAATATAAACTATACAATTACGAAGCAATGAATTACAATGATTAAAAATTAAACACTACAATATACTTATACATATAGAGTGATCAAGGAAAGGTGGCATAGAGAGTGCAGTGCACACATAAAAAGAAAAAAATCACAAGCAGCACAATTTTTAGATGCTAGGGATGCTAGTATCTCTTCACTTCTCACCGACGAAGGGCGAGAGATCCCCGAAAAGTTTGCTCCTTGTGTTTTTTTCTTTTTGTGTGTGCACTGCACTCTCGATCCCACATGTTCTTGATTGCTACATATCGCAGCTACGAATATAGCGGTTATATATATATATATA
>KZ807059.1:53428-109919 GCA_000696205.2 Oncopeltus fasciatus
ATATATATACATATATATATATATATATATATATATATACACAATTTTAACCCAAATATGCTAATATAAAAGAAGAAGATATTTAATTTAAATATATGAAAAAAATAAAAAAAACTTCTTGAGCCTTACTTCTTAAATTAATGGTTAAACAATATTTCGGCCCTTTTGAGGGGTTTTAAGCTCTATAACTGATTTTTTAAACATTCAATTTTATATACTTTAAATTCCAATTTTTTTTTTCAATTACTTTGAAAGTACGATAAAACACCCAATTACCAGCATGTAATTCAAACACATGAAGGAGACACTAAGTCATTAATTATACATCAAGTAATTTTGAGAGTTTTTAGGATACACAGTCAACATATAAAAATATTGTTATAAGGTTAAAGCCTATCAATGTCATAGGCGTATTTCTTTGTTGTTTCCCGAACAAGGGAAATGCATGATAAGTTGTAAATGTTATATCGTGACATATAACATACAACAATTTATATCTCCAATAAATTGTTAGTGCAGTATTTTAATGTTTAGAGCAGCACTTTACGTAACCACATATGAGCTAGTGTTCGCTAAGTTTATTTTCCGCATTTTAGGAGATATCCCGTCGAGAAATCAAGCTTTTTACGTTGTTACTATGACGTGGCCTTTTCTACATAGGGGAAGCTAAACATTCGGTCTATTCAAACATTGTTACATACATATATAAATTTTATATATATAATATATATATATAATAAATATAATATAATATCCATGTATTTTATTTTATTTGATACATATATTCATGAGAATTCTAAGTTCTGTACGCAATATATGGAGTTATTTCCACCAATTACCATGTAATTAGTATACCTAGAGAAATAAATTAGTATTGGTCGTATTTCACGACGTGGTGGTTAGAACTCCTTAGCAGGAGCCTGCTATCAACACAGTATCAACAGTACACTGCTTGTAAGCGGTATACATGACAGTGTGCATGACAATGTACAATGCAGTGAGCAGACCGTCACGATTATAATCTGATGTNAAAGCTTTAATTTATTTACAGTATATATACACACTTATTATACGTTTCAAAAATGAAGAATGACTTAAAAAGTTGTAGACGCTAGTGTTAAGAAAAAATTAAAACATTATAAAACAAAAACACGGCGTAAAATATAAATTTATATACACTCTAATTAATTAAGAAAAATTTTAAGAATTTAATTTAAAGTATGAAAGAAACATATTACTCTTAAAATATAGAAACGAAATTAATTATTTATGCTTCTCATTAAGAATTCTTGGAGGAATTTATAGTTGCCTATTTAATTAAAATGAGACGAGTGGGTGGGGAGGTATAGTTTATCAGTTTTAATTGATAATATTGACATCTCGTTTTTATTTGAGTTAAGAAAAATTCTATTTACATAATAGGTGTAAAATCATTTTTTAGGGTTTTTGTTTTATAATATTTTTACTAAAAACAATTTATCCAGTATTCCTTCCCGGCCACTTTAGAGCAAACTTAAGTATTCAAAACTTTCACGCTAATTTAAAATTAAATTTATTTTTAAAAAGGAGAGTTTGTTGGCCATAGATATTATTCTAAGATGATTTTAGTTGGGGTTCGGTCAAGGTAGATCCAAAAAACACAAATTTAAAAAATGTATTTTTTTTTATTAAGGATTATCTGCCTAATATGCATTTGGATCTACCTTGATCGAACTCCAACTAAAATCATCTTAGAATAAATTTATTTTTATTTTAGTCCTCCTTTTAGATTACGCAGCTCTTGCGTGATGGACTTTTTACCATTTATACTGCCCAAGTACTAGAGGGATCTTTTATTCAGGGATTTTTAAAAAATTGTCAGGGTGAGGTTAACCCCCTAACAAGGGGTTGCAATCAGAAAATCGCCAAAAAGGAGCCATTATAAGTCGGGACACGCCTCCGAACCTGTAGATCGAGTGATCTCTTCAGAATTACTTAGTAAAAAGCCGGATAGCTTCCGTAGTAGCGACCCCTCGTTAGGTATACATCATGTGTGTCTGAGTAAGGGCGTGCTAAAGGGCTGATAGGTCGGCGGGGGAGGTTATAAGGGCTAAACCTGAAGGGGAGAGAAGCAAATCCTGATGTATAATATATGAGTGTTAGCGGGGGGCCTTTAGGGTGATGAGGGCCGGGGCGAAGGTTATGAAAGGCCAGGGGGGTTATAACCCTGGGGGGGGGGTAACGTGTTCTCGCACCTGCCGGTCCCCCTTGTCAATCCTAGCACGGACAGCCAGTTTTTTAGGGTGGGTAGAAAGGGGTGGGGGGTGGGGGAAGATACCGGGAGTGGGAGCTAAAAGACCCACATTATCTTGCAACTTAACTTCAGCTTGTCACGGGAAGTGGCTTTCCCCCTCCACCTGGAAAGAAACTTTAATGAAAAATCTGGCATTTACGCTCACAAGCTTTTCTTCTCCTCTTTCTCAAACGCAAGGAAATAATAAAAAATGCTTAGCATAGAAAGTAGATAATAACCTGTGAGTTTAAACGAAAGAGTTGCGAGGAATTTTCAAGGAATAAAGAAAATTTTTTGTTTCAGATCGTATAAATCCAGAAATACCTTTCACAAGATATCACAGAAATTTTTTTTTAAAGTTTATTTTTAAGAAATAAAAATCATTTGTTGAGAGAATCTTTACTTATTTCTTTTGTTTTTGCCATGATTCTTATTGCCTTCCCCATAACCCCATAGATTTAAGGATTTTCATCAGAGATACAAAAGAGCTAATTACAAATAAACACCTTGATTTTACAGTGAGAATCTTAAGTCAGAAGTAAAATATCTAGATATATTAATTTGATATTACTATTGGATAATAATAAATATTTTAAATTGGTGATAAATTTTAAAAAAAATTACAATCATGCAGGAAGTTCATTAACTAAGTAGATTTTCCATTGTTATTAACGTTTATGATTCATTTGATCTCACATGGCCAATAAACAATTGAGGTAATATGTAAAATCGCTAAGTCTGGCTTTAGACCGATCTGTAAGCTGAGTCGGACGTGGGAGCACTCAATCCTGCTAGCTACATTCTTAAATACCAAATAAGGATTTTATAAAAATATTATAGAACATAAATGTTGATAAATTTTGAAAATTTACATAACAGATATGTATTTATTTCCATAAATTGTTTCAGAACACTAATATTAACCACGCATTGTAGATAGCTCAATTTGTACATTCCCTAAGCCTCCCTTCTTTATAAAATTTTAGCCAATATCGAACACCTTCAATGGTTGACAAAAATAATCAGAACCCCAACTAAAATCATCTTAGAATAATATATACGGTCAACAAACTCTCTTTAGGGAAAGGACGTCCTCTCTAGTCTTCATGATAGGCAGGTGTGGTCAAATTATGTTTTAGTTTTTTTTATAGTTATTTTAATAGTGTGATTTCTTCATGTTGAATTCTCCTACATAGCTTACTTTACTCATACTTTTGATTACATATTACATAATAGCAATTCTATATTAAAATATTGTCAATTATTATTGTATTCTCATGACATTGTATTTCAACAGCTCAGATGACGGCTTACAATCTAAGTCAAAATGTCGGCAGATAATTTTAAAAATACACTTTTTTTTTTAAATTGGTATTTTTTTTTCTTGGATCTACCTTGACCGAACCTTAACAAAATAAATATCTAATAATAATATCTACGGCCAAAAAAACTCTCCATTTAGACATGAAACTGATTTTTTTTTCTATATAATGAAATATAGAGGAAAGCGATCGGCCATCCTAGTTACATTCATGATTATCTTCCTTAGCTTGTTTTTTGCAAATAAATATTAGAAAATCACATTTTTTTTCAATTATATTTATTATTATTGCAGCTATTGAGTTCTGAAAACTTTTTGATGACTCAAAACGAAGATATGACGATGATATCAATCTTATTTTCGGTCTCACACTAAACTTCCACCANAGCTGCAGTTTACTGACTCCCCTTGTTGGAATTAATAAAACACAACAATTGACTCTGAAAGATGATTTGAGGAAAGACTATTTCATTCACAAACAATAGTACGTTAGCTGTCCACTTGTGATCTCTCTGTCACATAGCTTATCAGGAGTTTTATGAATGTCTGTGCATTTTATGCGCATTTTTCTAAAGGAAGTCTCATATTCCTCCCGGTGAAAATAAAATACTAACCATAACCATCTTAATCGACAGCTTCCCCCACTCTTTCTTCCAAGCCATTCTACCCTTCTTCCTTTCCACCCTAATTAATTTGTCCAATCCTTTCCGTCGGAATCTAATCCTTACTACTGTCCCCGAAGACAAAAACAAGGATGACTACAACGTTCTTAATGCCTAAATTTTGTGGGATGTGGGTAAAATGTAACACTCGCAGCTGATATATGTATAAATAATAAGAACAGGAGAGAGAAAGAGTTTAGTGAACACAAAAAAGGATAAATTTGAATAATTGTATTTCTTTATTTTATTTTATTTGTATTTCTGTGTGTTTACAGTCTTTTTATCCCCTGTTTTTATTTATTATATATATCGCAGCAGCGATTGTCTCATATGTATATATATATACATACAATTAACTATTATTAATGTGTGTGTGTGTACATAATATAGTTTTGAGTATGATATATTTTACCTTCTCAATAAGACAGAAGAGTTTAAGTTATATTTCTTCAAAATTAGCGTCATGGTATCAATACAGCTTAACTTCCTGACGGGAAATCAGCTAGAGGTTTTTTTAAATTTAATTTTTTTTATTTTTAATTCAATCATAGAATTCATGTTTTTTATGGAGTCTGTTTACATTAGTGATTCTCTAAAATTTTCAGCCACCAGTAAGAAAATTAATCCTTCAGAAGTAGACCATGCCAGCTAAAGTTATATGAGGTTATCATTCCATCAAATTATCGCTTTTAAATTTAATGAAGTAACTAAACGCCTTCTGATTCGTAATGGCAGGTAATGGTACTGTAATGTCGGCTCTTGTAGAGGAAACTCGAGGAGCGAGTGGGGCTGTCGCCAAGCCACAAATTTATTGAAACCTTCCTGAGGACCTCGAAGCCGTAATAACATCTCATTTAGTGGCATTTGGAAAGGGGATGGAGAAAAAAAAAATTATTCCCGGGGGTAGGAAATGGTCTCGTGTAGAGACCCCCTATAGCTCTGGGGGCGGTGTGATTCGGAGTTGGACTCTTTGTTGGAGCCAGTAATTTGCAGAAATTGTTGAGTTTGGGCGGATTATTGTTACAAAGCGGTGTACGTGTCTCGAACACCAGGCCACTTTGCCGTCAGCAATCTCTAACGATCTACCCTTCGAATGACTCTTAGACTTCCCTGTTGGCTGTCACTAGATTCTCCCTACCTCCTAGCGCTCCGGCTAAATTTGATACGTCACATAATCAGTCGTCAAACCACTTCTTGCATGACTCATAAGGAACCTCCAAAAGTTATTTTCTCCTTTCAGTACATTTCCCCTAAGGAAATCAAGCTATTCAGATGGGCAGCAGGAACATTCAAAAATGTTACTACAAATTAATAATCTAAAAGGTTATTTTCACTACCAATGAATATAGAACTATCATACCTTCTATTATCCGTCTTCATTGGTTTCTGCAAACCATCTTCTGTTGGCGAGCGCTTTCGGACATTGTCCATCCTCGTGGCCAAATACATGTGTTCACTGTCATTGTCTGTATTCAACTCTAGTTGAACTGAACCAACAGTTGAATACAGACAGTGATAGTGAACACATGTATTCGGTCAAGAAGATGGACAATGTCCGAAAGCGCTTGACAACAGAAGATGGTTTGCAGAAACAGAGATTCATTGGTAGTAAAAATAATCTTTTAGGTTACTACAAATCTTTAACATTCCTACACAGGAGAAGCTAAAATATGTCCCATTAAATATATATATATATATCTGAGCAATATAAAGTCTGAAATTTAACTAAATTAAATATTCGCTTATATTTTCGTTACTGTGAAAATGTAGAATATTATAGATTCAAAACGTAATCATATTCAAAATGACCGTGGTTAACACAGAGGAAATGGGATGTGGATGTCGGTCACAGAGCCTTGTGTAAGATTATATTTTTCTTTCATTTATAAACTATGATATTTTTATGAAAAATTTATAATAAAGAAAATATTTAATAATGTAATTTATGATAGGGAGGAGGGCTTCATTATTCAAATTAAATTTAAAAAAAGTAGAAAAATTTACTAAATATTGACCTTCTATTAAGTTTTTTTTCTTTATTTCTCAGTTCAATTGATGGAAGGCGAAAAGACAAGATACAAAAATAATAATTAAAAAAAAAACTTATTAAAGCTACTATATATATTGTCATGCTGGTTTCGTGTTCTTGAACTCCTCTTCAGGAACTTCTATTAATTAGTTTATACAGACATAAACCTTCTGCTAAGAAAGCTACATTCGCAAAGTAGAAGGACAATACCTGTAAAAGTGTACTTAAGTTCTAGCTTCTGAAGAGGCGTCCAAGAACATGAAAATAATTGAGCAATAAACGTATTTTTCAAAGTTATTGTTTTGTTCACGTACGCTTCAACTGTCTCCATGAATATTCATATTTATGTCTTCCGGGCTTGAACATGTAGTAAAGTTTCTTCTTGCCGAGCTTTCGCACATCATGTGATGGCTTCTTCAGGGCTAAAATAGAATGCGAGCGACTTCAGGCCCAGATGGCTATAATATCTGCCTAGGATCGGACCTTGATCTAAATCTGCTTTTCAATTGATTGGCTCTTATCAGTTCATTACCAGAGGAGTCCAACTAGGTCCCAGTAAAATATATATTTTTTGAAATATATCAAGAGGGAGGGTAGTTTATATGTAGATTTCTGTAGACATATGCTCGACAGGTATTTTGTAAGGATGATATAATTGTAGGAAAATAAATAAGGGGGTTCAACTCGCATTTCGTCCTATAGATAGAGCGTTAAGTTTTTGATATTTTCTCGGGTGGAAAAAATATAAAAAATCTGAAAAAGCTTTTCATGGATTCGGAATTTGTTTTAAAAGTTTTGTCGTGACACCAACGTAAATATCTTTAAATCTTGGAGGGAAAAACGACTAAATTCATCCTTTGGCTTATATTCCTTATCAGTAACTCGATGAAATTTACAAATTTCGCAAAAGAAACCAGCCACAATTTCCCATTTCCCCTCACACACAACTCATCCGATTCCCCCCTCAATTTCAGACAGCAGAGTGGCATTCCACTAAGCCCATAGGAACCAGCTGAACCACACCCCCACTACCTGGCATCACTATCTCCCCGACGGGAGGGGGCGAACAGCCACGAACGAAGACTCACATAAATATTCATCAGGGGAGGAAGTTGGAGGTCGAACTCCGGCCTCGAGGTATATTCCGAGTGTGTTCGTGATAAAGCAGTCTAGACAAACAGCTGGTCCTTATCACTCCAGCTCTATGAAAGTCCCGGGCAATAATTAATTAAAACTGCAACGGCCTTTTAGTGGTCCCATATCGAGTGAACGAGGGCTCTAAATCATTGTTCAACCCCACTACGAGAAGATTTTGTCACGAAGGAGTAGCATAAACGAAGTACATTTCCCCATGCTTAGGTAAAGAGTGACATGAATATAAGTAAATAACACATTTGCACTAAAATGTCAAAAATAACAATGAAATAGCACCTCAGCAGTCAACGTGCAGAAAAAAAAATAACAATGAAGAAAAAAGATTACGAACGCTGAACCCTTTCTATAAGATTACATGCGAGTGGAACCCTCTTATTTATATTCATACACATATATCTACCATATCTTGCACTTTATTAGAAAATATGTTCAGACATCTACATTTTAACTACCCTCTCTCTCATTAAATATCAAACAATAAGGAATACTGCAAATAAGACCAAAAATAATTGTAAGTAGCGAATTTAATTCATCTACTTTAAAAATGCCTGCTCTGCCCTCTATGTACATTATTAAACATTTTCCTTAATCGACATCTTTAAAAAAAACAAAAAAAAACCACTACTAATAGAACACGATCATTAAAAAAACTACATTTTACATTAGTCAAATATTTTCGTACCTAATAATAATAATAAGATACTAAAATTTTAATTTCTCCCTTCTTTATACTTAATCCTTTAAAGTGTTTATAAAATTCAAAGAAGCGAATGAGCCAAAGCAATTATATAGATATATATTTATATGACTATTTTGTTTTCAGTTTCCCATATTATTTAAGTCAGTATTTTTAGCTTCCTCTAAGTTTAATCGGGAAAACGATTAGAGATATTTAATTAATTTTCGTTTTGGTGCAAAAGTTTATGTATTGATTTCCTTGAGGGAAATGTATTTAAGTATATTCAAAACACCAAAAATAGTTTTTACGTTAGAGTGGGATTCAATATTAATAGAATGTTTTTTTAAATTAAAAAAAAATTTTTTTTTTAATAAAAAATGTTTTAATTTTTTGTGACATGAAGCCAAGCAATCTGCTCCCCTCAACAATATCTTTCACCCTTTCAACCACTTCGGGTCATGGAGGGAGATGCCATCTAAAGGTCGCCAACTACACGACCATGGCTTTCGATAATTATCATTATTATCGTATTACAATTATTATTATAATAAATAAAAGATTGTCCTGGGCGGGATACGAACCTGCATCGCCAAGATTGCAAGACCTGAATGGAACCTATGAGCTACTCCGGCACCCCTAATAACAACTTAGACGACTGTCATTTAAAATAAATATCCTAATAATTTTTAAAATACAAATTTTTGTTTTTAATTTTATAAATATTATTTTTTGTGATATTTAATCCCACGTAAATTTTAACAATTTTTAGTGCAAAGGAGCAGAATAAAAAATCTAACTGTCCTACTGTCTAACTGTCTAAAGGTATTTCCTCTGAGATGGATATTTGTAGCTCGACTCCACAAATGATCAATCAGGGTCGAACACTGCTCCCTGTATCGGCACCCGATCCTGGCATTAAGACTCCCGTCAGAAGAACGATCACTGCAGAGGATCTCTCCCCCTAACCTGTACAAGATGTGCGGAGAGAGCTGAGCGACGTGGCTAATGAAGCGATCCGCCATTGCGGAGTATCCCCTGCCCCCAACTCTCAACCTCTCGTCGGATATGTAAATCCTGGAGGGCGCTGGGCCAACATGGCCTCCAGTCAGCCGTAACCAAGAAATAACAGGAAGACAAGAGTGCTTTTCTTTTTCGGTCTCGCTGGTGGTGTTTTGCAGAACGAACCCCAACCCCCTCTTTGCCGAGGCGAGGAAGACGCGTCTTACTTCCGACAGGGCAGCCAATAGCTACCGGCCAACTCCCACTGTTCTCTGCTTCTTCCAAACTATACTTAATACTTTCAAAGTCATATAACTCAAAAAAATGAAAATATGGTAATTAATTAAAGTAAATCTGAATATTCCCATCCTTCTTCTGAAAAACCACCCTTATCCCATTTCCATTTTTTTCCAAAATGACTATCTTGGACTATAGGATGGCTCAAACAACCTTCGAACTTATATTATTATACTTTCTTAAAGTTTAATGTAAATCAAAAACATTATATAAAATATAAACGTTACAAAATCACATTAAAAGAAAGTTACGTTAGATTAGACAATTTTAAAATTAACTCCCCTTCTAAGACCCCGCCCTACCTCTAGAATGTCAGCCGTTAACGAACTCAAAAGTTATTTTTTTAAAAAAAGGCCTAAAATTCAAGCTGAAACATTCGAAATAATAAAAAGTTTATTATAACACTTTTTAATGCAAGGGAACAGAATAAGAAATCTAACTCTCCCAGCCAGGACTCGAACCTAGATCTCCTGCTATCCGGGCCGGTGCATTTACCATTTATGCTACCAGGAGAAGTCTGACAAGTTATTAAATTCCCCGCAGTAGTGTCGAGAGTCTAACCTCCGAGGCCGACGAATATATCGTCATACTTTGACATTATCTAGCTGTTTAAATGACTCTCGTTATTTACTTTTTAATTTTTTATTTTATAAATTTTAACNAAGGATAACCCACCCATTTGTGAGGTCTGTGAACAACTTCTTACCATCTAACATATATTTACAGAGTGCCTGAAATATAAAGAAACAAGGAAGAAATATAACTTAATTGGGACTCTAGACGATATTATATTGGATGACGATAAAGTCATCGACTCTGTAATGAACTTTCTGAAAGAGGGCAGGCTATTAAATCTCATCTAGATGCATTTTCAGTATGCTTCTTTTCCATTCTGTCTCGATTTTTTCTTTCTTATAAATTTCATAGTTTCCAAGAACAAAGAAATTACTATGTCCACCCACATAATAACTATTCGCATTAACAATTCATTATACCTCACCATGACCTATTGCTATGCCGTTATGGCCACCTGGACTATTACCTTTAATTTATGTTCGTCATAGGCGATGGATTTCTAATTTTCTATGTCGAATTCCAAAGCATCTTCCTTTATTTCATCATTCCATCTTGTTCTTTGTCTCTCTTTGGTTCGGGTTCCAACCAACGTTATGATCATCTTTCTGAAAGAGAGCAGGCTATTAAATCCTTTAAGCTTTCAAGAATAGGGATACAGAGGGAACGCTTCTGATTATCCCGGTCAGTCTAGAACCAGCCATAGCTACATTACCGTGTACTCTCATAGACTTGTCCAGCTTGTAAAATAATATTACTAATTTACTCCTCCTTCTGAGCAACGTTTTGAATAATGGAAAACCCGTTTAGTTTTTGGAAATATATATAAAAATATATGCTAACAACTGCTCCATTATTAACTTACAGCTGATTACGATTCCACTTATCTCTTCTTGAGAAATATTTAAATTCTTCATATATAAACAAATATTGAACCATCTTTTAAATTAAAAAAAATCCTTCGTTATTATTAGTGTTATAAAAAAAATTATTGTTGAAAAATTGTTTTATATTTGTTAAAAATAACAAAACCAAACCTTCCTCGAATTAAACACATATTTTCAATCGAAAGAAACAATAATGCGCTATCAGCGAAATACGTTTGGTTGCCATACCAACGGTAAAACTAAGACCGTACTCAAAAATAGCAGACATATTTAAGATACTGAGATAATCATTATAAATCAAATTATATTAAATTAGGTAGAAATAAAGGGGTGAGTTCGTTGAAAACATAACAAAAAAAGTAGAAAAATTTTAGCTGTGTGATAAATATTTACTTTTTTTCATTTTATTTAAGGAATAGTCCAATTTGGTTTGACATTGATCAGAGTGGGTATAAACAAAACACAAAAATGAAAACCCCAAAAAACTTAAATTGGATGATTATGAGACACGCTATTTGCGTTTTACAAAAAAAAAAAACGACAGATCTTCCAAGGTGACGTCTTGCTTTACATGGTCCAAAAATACTTCTGAGCATTTCTTTCCAATATCCAATATCCAGTGGCCTCTCATATAACCATTATTTATTCGCGGTATCGCTATGGTCAAATCCCTATATACCAAGGAACTTTGATGTAACAACAAAGCATTTGGAAAAAAAAAACCTTATAGATGACGACGGATAGAACCCGTGGCCATGTTCGTTAGAAGCAACAAAAAGCATATGATGACAGAGTGAATCCAATGAACGATAATTTGCGTTGACAAGCAGTACAGTTTGTCACCATAAAGCAATCCTTACTTCATATCTACTTAAGACAGCTTTATATTCAGAATAAATAATTTTTATAGTTACTTTCTTTCTTTTTTTTTTTTTGTTTTATATAGTGAGGCCATAATTTTTATGAGAAATTCGCGAGAGTCTGAAGGGTGGGATTCAAGCTGCATTTATAATGTAGGAGGAACATTTTCTGGTGTGGAGTGAGTAGGGGTGGGTTTGGGCTTGGACACCCTCCAACAACATGGTGTTCGACCTAGCTCTAGTGAATCTGCCGAATTTATTTGCTTGGATTCAAGGCTAATCGCTCTTTGAAGATACCCCCTCCCCCACTCGCAACCCTCTCTCGCACGACTGTCTCTTCGGCAACTGTAAAAGCAGCCGTAAACCATTAGACGGAAACAAAAGTTATGAAATTGTTAAATTTTTATTTTTAACTGTTCAAAACCAGTAGTCTAAACTAAAGAGATTTTTCATATTTATTTGTATTTTTTTTCTTTCACAAGTGCAAAATCCAAAATATTAACAGATTTTGAAGGATATACTGCTACCTGAAAATTAAAAAAAACAGCGGGTGATTAAAAAAAAGACATCACGCCGGACCTACGTATTCTAAACAATTTCCCATTTCCCTGTTTAAGGATTGTCATAAAGAAGAGTAAATGGCCAAATTGATCTTACGAGCCAAAAAACAATGAATGTAACAATTTTTGGATAGTTATCCAAACTATCCAAGATAGCTGTTATCTTGGTCTATGGAGAAGGACTTAACGAGAAATAACAAACGGAATTTGTTAATATCATCCCCATTGGTTAGTCTAGGTTAGAACTTTTTAAAGCATAAAGTATTAAAAATGTTATTTTTCACAGCTTATTTCTTTGAGTTATATTTATGTGTATTATATTGTAGGTACATTGTATATTATATTGAGAGTTATTAAAGTTAGAGTTATGATTAAAACTATCAGTATTGGTAGTATGAACCTTTTCTTCATGTTGTCAATTTCGGTATGTAAGATAATCATTCAATTAATTCATATAATTTTTTTTTCTTAAATTCTGCTTATAAACATATTCTAATTTGATAGCTTAATACAATACACTTATAAACAAAAAAAAAAGTAAATAAAATCAATTAAATGTCACATTGTGAGCAGAATGTGACATTTAATTGAGGTCACACTTTGACCCCACTCCCAAATTTTCTATGTCCATTTTAATAATAAAAAAAAAAAATTATTGTCTTAGTTTACGCCTGTCAGACATATACTTATCATTAATCATTTGTGTTCTTCATTTAACGTCTAACGTAGTCAATCTAATCCCTTGGCATTGTATCACAAATTTTGAAAAATAAAAATAGTCAGTTTCATGCAACCCTAAGAATAAAGTCATATGTTTCTAAAATTAGACACAGACATACACAGACACACATACACACACACACACACACACACACACACACACATTCATATATATATATATATAGTGAGCACATTCACACAATATATAATACAGACCATTAAGCCTGGCTTTATACTGGATAGAAAGCGTAAAATAGGCGCTCAGTCATAGTAGTTACATTCGTAAATATCTCCATTAATAAGTATTTATTGTAAAAATTGTATATTGCCTAAAAAAAAAAAAAATTTTACACTTTTAAGACCTCCCAAATTTTTCATAACTCAAATAACAAGGAAGATATTAAGATTATACATTTTGAACTTAAAGCTAAAAAAAAGTATTTTTTTTCAAGAGTTTGCAATGCATATAATAAAAACTGAATAAGGTTACCATTCTTAAAAAAATGAAGGCCCCACCCAAAACTCGAAATTACTAATTTTAAAAACTTTAATTTTTAAATATATTTTCTCTAATAGCATTTTTGAAAGGCTTTACAATTGGGAAGATATTAGAGTTATTTAAATTCCTTCTTTACCTAATATTACCAGTCAGCCTATGGCCAACCTCAGCAATATTAACTAAAGCCCTCTACTTTTTAGACTAAATTATTTATTTACCTTATTTACGCATTTTTATTAATCTCTAATGGAACGAGATATACCACCATATTAAACTCCACTCCTTCTTTATATTTAAATATCGATTATTCGATAAAAAAGGGTGTTTTATTTTTCTTACGGGGAAAAAATACAGCTATAACTATTTATGGTATTTTTAAATTATATTTTTTCCCCCGTGACTCTTCTATAAGAGCAGGCGTTGGAATTACACATATTTCAAGTGTCGCAAGCTGTAATTGAGTAAATTGCGATCGATACAGGTATTAATATTGCTCACAGCTGACTATGCTAAACATGGAATTCACCGATCAACCCTGGCGCCCCCACTCCTATAGTTGGCAGCATATACCAAGACAGTAAGCAAGGGTCATATTATTTGATCGTAAAGCAAATTTCTTCGCTGGTATATACAAAAAAAAAAAAATGGTTGGAAATATGTACATTTTCATCCCAACTTTAAAAAGTACAAAACGTAAGAGTTATTTAATCCAATAGATATCATACATTTTATTAAAATGGACATAAATGGGATTGAATTAGAAATTTTATGTTAGACGTATGATCGCTAAAAAATTGCCTGAAAGATAATAAAGAAATTTTCTTAATGAAATATTGTAGAACATAAACCTTAGAAAATTACATTATACACCTATTATGTTCTAAAGACTTTTTTTTAAAATATCTTTCATTTATTATAAACTGTATATGATTATGATATGAAAAAAAAAAAAAAACACCTATTATATTACATAAACATTTTCCTAGCTCAAATCATATCGAACATACTACAAATTTGAATTCTGGTGTTCCTTTTATACCCCCCCACCAATTTCTTTCCTTCGATTTAAACTAAAAACTTATAAGGGCTTGCAATAAACAGCTCAAATGCCATTTTGTTAATTTGATTTACATCTAAAACCGTTTTCAGCCATTAACGAACTCATCAAACTATTTGGAAAAAAAACTTATATCGAATTTCATTCTATTTATTTTACTTAAATTTTACGAACACAATAGGGCCACACACACACACTATATATATATATATGTAATATTGTGAACAATATTTATGGTTCACTTATTGAACTATTATTTTATGTACGTATATTTAACGTGATGTCCAAGATACTTCATACTTGAAATTTGAAAATGAAAATATATCTTTTTCGAAAGAAACTTTTTCGATTGACTTATAAATTGTGTAGCCTTTTTAGATGTACATTTAAATTTAAATCCATACATTTTGATTAAATATATTTAAAATTAAATGTATTAAATATCACTAAAATAAAATAGATGACCTTTAAACCAAAGTTACAGTAATAAAGTTCTGCAGATCTTTTATTATTGCTATTAGTATAGAAATACATGAAGGAGCTTACGGTGGCCTGAACCACAGTTACAGTAATAAAGTTCTGTAGATCTCTTATTATTGCTATTAGTATAGAAATACATGAAGGAGCTTACGGTGGCCTGAACCACAGTTACAGTAATAAAGTTCTGTAGATCTCTTATTATTGCTATTAGTATAGAAATACATGAAGGAGCTTACGGTGGCCTGAACCACAGTTACAGTAATAAAGTTCTGTAGATCTCTTATTATTGCTATTAGTATAGAAATACATGAGGGAGCTTACGGTGGCCTGAACCACATTTACAGTAATAAAGTTCTGTAGATCTCTTATTATTACTATTAGTATAGAAATACATAAAGGAGCTCACGGTTGCCTGAACCACTTATACAGTACTAAAGCTCTGACGGATTATTTATTAAGAAGGGTTGGACTACATATAAAAAACTTTATTTAAACAAGTAATAGATAAAAGCTACAATTATATGAAAAGCTATACGACCAAGATCGAGCTACGTTAACTAAAATAATTTTCCATATTTTTTTTTAAACTATAGCCATAAATAGGTGAAATGATGTAGTTTATTTTATTATATTTAAAAGCAGGAGGATGTTGTATATATATATATATATATATATATATATATATTAATTTAATTTTGCACGTTGCTTTATTACGGAGGGGGGCGAATATGCCTGAAATATCGGTTACGAGTACAAATAGTCCTTTCGCCAGAGAAGACGTAATATTTCGTTTTGAGTAACGAACCAATACAGGTTTGTTTAATGACAAAATAATCATTTTATAAGTGTAGAGAATTATATGACATGGAAAATTCAAATGAAATATTCATCAAATGTGAAATTCAGGAATTCACTTAGTTTTTAGACTTCCTAAGTGATTGGCTTTTGTTTATCGTTTCTTGTTTACAATTTCGACTATGATTGCTACCATTGTATTGGTATAATTTAATTAGTTTGGTGAGTTTTGTGAGAGTCTGTAAAATCTCCGATATAACAATTTTATAATNATATAAATAATACTTATATATAATGACTAAGACTCAGTATTTTTTTAAATGCACAAAAAAAAGAGTAAATGAGGATAATTAATAAAAAAAGCTGGAGAAAACATCACCTGTGAACTTAGCTCTAGACTGGCCGGGATGACAGGGGTGAGAAGCGTAATTGCATTCTTTAATAAGCGATTTTCATAAAAATTGTATAGAACATAAATTAAAAAAAAAATACATTTTACAAACATTGTTTTCTATAAATGTTTTTCGTAAATAAACTAAAAGACGCACGGGTGACCACGTGTTAAGGGTGACTTCCACCCTCTAATCGCGAGTCAGTTTGCACACGTTGGAGTAGCGTGTTTTTCTGTAAACGCGTAGTCCGACTGCCATTGGACTTGGCCGAGAGCCATTACAAATATGGCCCTGTCACATTGCCACATAAACCAGTGCCCTCTCGACCTCTGACTTATGCCCCGCCCTCACTTAGCTGCTATCTGGCGGCCAGCTCACTCACTAAATATCTCCCACACTGGCCTCAGCCACCTCAATCACTCTCACTTGTAATAAGTACATTTATGTTTAGTCCCTTGGATTAGGCTCAGAGCCTTAGGATCTGGACATTTCCTTGGCTGACTCTTTTTAAAATATATACAAATAATTGTTATTTACTTTGATAAATTTATTTATTTATTTATTTGTTGTGTTTAGTTATTTTTTGTTGTGGTATTTAACCACACATTAATTTTAAGTAATAATTGCGAGAGAATAGAATAAAATATCTAAATGTTCTCAGCCAGGACTCGAACCTGGATCTCCTGCTAACATCTCCCTGATAATATCAGGCTAGTCTCGGTGGTGTAATGGCTAGCTTGTCCGGATAGCAGGAGATCCAAGTTCGAGTCCTGGCCGAAACAGTTTAGATTTTCTATTCTATTCCCTTGCATTTATTGTTTTTAATTGTTATTTACTTCTTAGTTCTCATTTCTAATGAAAACAATTGTATGTATTGTAGATACACATAGATACAAGAACAACAAGACAGCGATCTCCTGCAACGTCGGCGTCCTGTCTGTACCAGAACCAAAAGAGTGGACAGGAGTAAGAGTCGTGAGCTCGTACCAGATAGGCCCTCCCAACTTGGCCCAATCTGTACAAAGATAAGCCTCTCAACGCATTATCTGACAAGTGGGAGACGACAATAGAAGGTAAGACCACTAGGCCTAGTGGCTTTGTCGTTCGGCCCAGAGGCCCTAGACTGACCAGGAAGGAAAGATGGTCATCGTAGTTACACTTATAGATTCTATATATCATCAACTGTTCAAAAAAAATGTAAAAAAAAATTAAATTTACCCAAATTATATTTAATTAAATTCTCATTGCTCAAATAACGCAGAATTACGATTATAAATTTCATAGATAATTTAAGATGTATATTATTACATAAAGTAAGTGACCTTATGTATTTATTTCTTTTCTATAAAGTAGATCATAGTTGCCTAATAAGAAGGTCATTGCTTTTATTTAGAGGTTATAAGTGAGAGGTTAATAATTTATAGGTTATGTATTAGTATATGATTAGTCAGCTTCTTACAAGGAAGGTGTAAACATTATTTACTCGAGAGTAGAAACGTCTCCTCGCTGGTTGTGTTATTTAGGACACTAAAAGGATTTGAAAGCAAAAATAAAGGTCATTAAAAAGATAAAGATCTCAATGACCAATAAATGTCATGTAAGAACTGAGCGAATCCATGAGCATAGCAGTTGATGTATATTTCTACTTGAACCATGTAAATTCACTCCTAATGTATTAATTTAAAGAATGGAAATAAACATTAAATATTTCATAGATAATTTTTAATTACATTAATGATAATAATAGTTATGGGGTTGTCTATCGTATTACAAATAAATTACGGCCACTGAGGCTTTTAAATTTTTTTTTTGTTTTCAATCAAGATCCAATCCTGATTAACCTCCACTTCAAATAATGGAGTTCTACTGTTTCACAGAGAGTGTAGATTTCATCCCACCTTCATATAGCGATTACCTCCTAAGAGGGTTACAATTAAATCTCTATTACTGAATGATATCAGCAAATGACAATATAAATCACTTTAATTTAATATGAAGTTTTATTTTTAATTTGAATATCCTCCGCAATTAAAATTTATGAGTGAAAAATATCACAAAAACACACACACACACACGTGTGTGTGTGTGTGTGTGTTATGGGGGAACGTTGGAGGGAGAGGGGGTGAAGGAGGAAGAAAAATAGAGAGAGTGGATGTGGGGGAGAGAGAGAGAGAGAGAGAGAGAGAGAGAGAGAGAGAGAGAGAGAGAGAGAGAGAGAGAGAGAGTGAGAGATTAAAATAGATCTCCATGGATTAGATTAGTTCTTTATTGTCATAGGATGTACATCCTTTCTTCCTGACAATTATTTATTTATCAAGCTTCCTGAAAATTATATATTTTTCAAGCTTCTTACACTTTTTAATTATAATTTATCTTATAATTTACAATTTTTAATGGATTAGGATCCATTTCCAAACAAAAAAAAACAAAACAAAAACATACAAAATTTCAAAGTAATAAAATTAAATGCAGGATATATATAATAATATGAATAAATGAATATTTTATAGGTATATCATTATATGACTACATACTTGTAGTTTAAATAATCATAAAAATTATATTTCCACCCTAACAAATTTTCAATGATCATAAAAAAATAAATAACACTATTATGTGCTTGCCAAGTCAGTTGCCAGAAAATATTTGAGGTTGAGAGGTTGAAAGGAGGGGGAAAGGAGGGGGAAAAAGAGAGAAAAAAAAGAAAGAGGACGTAAGGGGAGGGGAATAGAGTGAGAGAGGGAGGGAGAGAGAGAGAGAGAGAGAGAGAGAGAGAGAGAGAGTATTTCAATGCATTACGATATTTTTGATTGATTGCATGATGATTATATTATATAATATTCATATGCACTAAGATTTGAAGATCTGACCTCCGGGAATTCGAGCGCATTTCTTTATGAATAATAAATACAAGAATAAATCCCTCAAAAGGTTAGATTACATTTTTTCTACTGCTGGTGACGACAATCAATCTTAAGATAAATAACCAAGGGCTTATTATATGTTAGAATTATAGGCCGTATAGGTCTATCACTCATTGGGATGTGTCACCTCTCAGAGAGATAACTGTTACCAGTAGCAGTTCTCTAATGACCCCCAGGAATGCATCAGTCACTGTCTGGGAGATTGCAGCTGTAAATGATCGCACAGATGCATCTCTCCATCAACTCGGACATATATCACTCGCCAGTGTCAACTTAATATTAAATTATACTCTGGATTCCCATTGGAGTCAGAGAATGTGCTCTTCTCGCATTCAAGGAGTTCGCTTTTCACGAAACAGTGAATCACTCAGGACTAGGACTGGGGATAAAGGCGTCAGATCCCACTTTCATCTACACTACACATATATTAAATACGCAAATTTGTGGGGGGGGGGGGGAAAGTATTATATGCAAAGTAACCTAATTTACTGAGAAAAAACAATGTTCAATAAATAATCGATATGAATCGTCCAAAAATTTTGAGACGCAAGAACTGCGTAAACTAAACAGATTTTATCATATCTTCCATTATCCGTCTTCATTGGTTTCTGCAAACCATCTTCTGTTGGCGAGCGCTTTCGGACATTGTCCATCTTCGTGGCCGAATACATGTGTTCACTGCCACTGTCTGCATTCAACTGAGTTTGAATTCTGTGCGTTGGTCAGATGCGTCAGGTATAAGTGTCGTTTAGCTGTAACTGTCGCTTTGTCGGCGATAAAGTCTGTCAAACGCGAGAGTTATAAGGGTTGCTGTCTATTAATTCAGGTATTAGTTGTGGAAGGGATTAGTTGTAATCTCCTTTGTTGAGGTGTTCAAAGTGTTCCGAAAGTTTTTTAATTTTTTTTTTTGTAAATGTGTTTGTGTTTGATAGTGTCTGACTATGGATTATACTTTCTTATGTCTTTTTGCGTTGTTGTCGGTTTGTGTGTCGTCTGTTCGTTTTCGTTTGTGTGTCGTCTGTTCGTTTTCGTTTGTGTGTCGTCTGTTCGTTTTCGTTTGTGTGTCGTCTGTTCGTTTTCGTTTGTGTGTCGTCTGTTCGTTTTCGTTTGTGTGTCGTCTGTTCGTTTTCGTTTGTGTGTCCGTTTTAGTAACAGTAGAGGTCTAAGTATGGTGTCAGATTGAGTGATACGTTGTTCCTTAATAATGTTATAGTCTGTGGTCCTTGTTTTGTAAATTTCCATATTTTCTAAAATGTCCATCTTCCGTCCCTTCTGTTGTTTGTGTAGCAACGTCATGGTTGTTTGTATGTCGGTGAGGTCGTGTCCGCTGTCATGTAGATGGTTTGCGTAGTTGGAGTCTCGTTTGTTTCGTTTGTATGTTCGTGCGTGTTCGTCAAATCTTGTTTTAAGTTTTCGTCCTGTTTGTCCTATGTACGTCTGGTTGCATAGGACAAACATGTTAGTTTATATAATCCGCTAGAATTGTGTGTTAAACAGATTTTTAATTTTTTCATTAACGATGGACTTAGCATATATTAAATGAATAATTTGATATTCAACCCTAGCCATAGCTGGCTTCAAGCCGAAAACAAAATGAAGAGAAGGATCAAACATCCCTTCCATATTAACTACAACGGTTTTTTGGAACATGTAAGTTAAAAAATATAAATTTTATATACTTAAAATTCTTTAAGACAAGGATAATTACAATTCATCTTCGTGGACTTTCTCAAACCGTTCAAATGTATAACTAACTTTTAAAACGGTTAATTTAAAAATAATCTCAGTACATAACTCAATAGAAAAGGCATCATATACGAATTCTGTTCTAGGCAATTATTTATCGACCAATATTAAATATACATATTAACGAGTAAATGTTTCCAGTCAAATTTACGGGTTGTACAAGTACAAAATATTTTTTTTTTTTAATTTTAATCTGTTTTACTATTTCAAATAGAGTATCAAGTTAAATTCTTAAATACCTTAATATGCAGTTCTCGAAATTATTATGGAACGAAAATTCTCATCTATTATGTCTCATGACCTCATAATCAAGTTATTCATATTGTTGGCTTTATAAAGATTGTGTAAAATCTCAAGAAATCTTAAAGGATACCATCCTCACAGGACACATCGCTCTAGAACATTCCCTCAATGGCATACTGACTAAGCGAACCAGTATTTAATACAAGTTTAAGTCATGTTTAGTACAAGTCTCACTCAACACTTGCTTTACCTCAGACATACAACAAATGAGAATCTGAGGACGTGACATCCTGAGGAGGTGATGTCCAAGGCCGGAGAGGAAGACTCTGTCTCACTCTCTTGCAGAAGACCATCCCCACAGAGCCAACCCCTCTAAAGCATTCTCACTAAACCATACAAGTGTAAGTCATTTTACTACAAGCTCTCTTAATTTTCCTTCAGATCAGTCACACTACGAATAGGAATCCAAGAAGGTAATGTCCAAGTAAAGGAAGGAGGTCTCGAATTCCTCCCTCATAGGATATGATCCTCGAAGGACCCAACCCTCTTTTAGACAACCCTCTACATTATCCTGACTAAAAAACCTTAGAGTTAAAAAAAAAAAAAATTTCTTCACTTGGTTTACCTAATTGCAAGTTATTTTACGAGGAGAAGATTACAGAGACGACATTGCACTTCGCACGACTACTCGTAATTCGAGTAATGAGAAAGCCATTGAACGCGAAAGGGGAGGGTACAGTCCCCCGAGAAGTGGAGACATTAAGAGATCCCTCTGGAAGAGACATAACACACGGCGCGAGTGCTCTAAGAAGACGGAGTAACGAGGTGTGAGTACATTAGCGCCAGAGAGCGCCATCGCTCAGGCAAGAAGGACCATCTCTCTCAGTAGAGGTGGGGGCAGGGACAATACCAACGGCGTTGGCCGACAATAAACATAGCAATTAACATATTGGGCAATTAATAATGTCCTGGGGGGAGGGGGGGCTAATGAGAATTAGTAGTGTTGTGGAGTAAGCCCAGGAGGCGGCGGCGGCTAGCAAGATATAAGGCCGCCTTATTGCTCGGGTGGAGGGGGGGTTACGAGGGGCTTAAATGCAATTACTGCACCGGCGACAAAACCTTGGGGATATTGCGCCGACTTGCATCCCGACGTCTAATAGGCTTTATAAAGTTGGGGCTGGATTTATCGGCCGGCTTTAGGGGGAGAGCGAGAGGAGTCGAGGCGAGCTGCATTCCTACAACTCTTCTTGCACCCTTTAAGGAAATCAAGCTATTCACCACAGTCTCTAGACTACCAATCTCGTCGCAAATTTCGAGGTTACCTTTTTTCTGGAGACTGCAGGAATACTGATCACTTTAGGGGTGAAGGAGAAGTAGTCTTTCTAGTTTCAATCTTAGGAAACGATAGTTGGGATACTGAGGTAAGAACCCTATTTTGCCTCACTCTGTAGTGTCTGAAGATGGTGTATTGACACCGAAAGCGGTCACTAATAGAATTACAGGAATATAGATCACTAAAGGGATGATAGAGAGGTAGTCTTTCCTGTTTCAAATAATTCTATTAGGGACCGATTTCGGTGTTAATAGACCAACTTCAGGCACTACAGAGTGTGTCTAAGATAGAGTTCTCCCCTCAGTATCCCGGGAAGAGGCTTATCTTGCAACACTGTAGTTTCTGAAGATGGTTTATTGACACCGAAACTGGTCGCTAATAAAATCATTTGAAACAGGAAAGACTACCTCTATATCATCTCTAAAGTAATTAATTTTTTTTTTTTTTTTTTTTTACTGATTATATTAAAAAGACGCTAAAAAGAGGCTTAAAAATACCATATACTAGCGTTACAACTTTTTATCATTACAACTTTATATACTAGCAATTTTTTTTATCATCATTAAACTCAAATTATTTAATTATTCAAAAGAAGAGTTTTTTGACGGTAGATATTATTCTGAGATGATTTTAGTTGGGGTTCGGTCAAGGTAGATCCAAAAAACACAAATTTAAAAAATGTATATTTTAATAAAGGATTATCTTCCAACGTTTCGGCTTACATTGTAAGCCATCTTCAGGGCTGTAGGAATACAATGACATGAGAATACAATAATAATTGAAATTTAAAATTTCAAATTTGTGTTTTTTGGATCTACCTTGACCGAACCCCAACTAAAAACATCTCAGAATTATTTAATTATATTTCAGTAATCTTTTAGATTCATCTAGGCCTGCCTAGACCCTTCCATACAGTTAAAAATGCCGCACACCAGCAGCCCTCGAGTCAGTATCAATTTCCGTGTCAGATTGCGAGTCATAGAGCACTGGGATAGTCGTGGCCTTTGCAGTGCCAGTAACAATAAAATGTTAAGTGAGAGAAACTAGTAAGTGAAGAATATTTAATATTTCAACAAGTGTTCTGAAGCCTCTTTGTAAATAAGCACATATAATTTATTTGTACTTATAAGTAAATTATTTGTAAGCAATTTTTTTCTTAGTTTAAGGGCAGTAGGTTCGATTATTATCTGTAATTAGGTGCAATTGTTTATTGTAATAAATTAACTTCAACTTATCTCTGTAGCTAATTACTATTAGCCCATAACAATAATATTAAAGTAAATATATATTTCATAGTTTCCAAGCACAATGAAATTACTATGTCCATCCACATAACTATTCGCATTAACAATTCATTGTACCTCACTATGATCTATTGCTAAGAAAGTCTTCGCCATTAAAAAAAAATTAGTCTAAGGTACTTAATAATTTAGTTTATAAATTTTTATCACAGAGATAATTTTTATTTTTTTTGGCGCTACTAGTACAAAATTCTAATTTTTATTTGTCCCTTAATCGCATAAATTTTACGAAAGCTCGAGGTCATACTTAAAGGCATCAATATGAAGATGTGTTGTAGGTTTAGCTCTAAATGACGTTAAATACCAGGGAAACAAAGTGATAAATAATCCTTTCGGCCAAAATTTAATATCAGTTTAGTTAAAGTTTATTAATGGGTTGCCAGGGTAGCTCAGGCGATCCGTTCGGGTCTCGTAATCCTGACGCTGCGGGTTCAAATCCCACCCAAGGGCAATCTTTTATTTAAAAATAAAAAGCTTGTCTTGAGCCATGGGTGTTTAGAATGGGGTGGCAACCTTAGACAGTCCCACCCTCCATGACCCTAAGTGGTTAAAAGTTAAATTATAAAATAAAAGAAAAGTTTATTAACTGTCATTAAAGTTAAATTGACAAGATGACTCAACAGACAGGTTATCTCAACTAACTATCTTAACAGTTAAGTTACCTCTACTAGTTTCTTCACAGGCAAATACTTAATTTTTATAAATATTGTATTTGTTGTGGTATTTAATCCCATATAATTTTATACAATAAATGCAAGGGAGTAGAATAAAAAATCTAACTGTCTCTGACAGGACTCGATTTGGAATTATTTAAATTCACCGCACTTTACTGTGGAGAATTTAATAAGTTATCGGGCTAGTCTCAGCCCCGTTTTGCCCGGCAAGCAGGTGATCCAGGTTCGAGTTCTGGCTGAGACAGTTAGATTTTTTATTCTGTTCCCTTGCATTTCTTGTACCCCTTTTTACAGTTTTCATTAAACTGGCGATCGGGCAATATCTTATAGGCATTTAATTGGATGCCATTTAATTTTGACAATTTTTTCTTTTTTTTATTAAATATGTTGTGAGCCTCACCTCATTCGTGTTCCAGCGATGTCTCTGTGTGGGGAAGTGTTCAGCTTTCGGCAAACTCTCCAGGTTCTCGGGGAGTTTGATCGGCTCTCCATCTGGGAAACAAAAGAAGTATTAATTATAGAATAATAATTAATTATATTTCATTCCAGACTATTTTAAATCCGATTTAGCGAAAACGAGCAACTTTATCAATGCAGATTTCTCAAGTTTCATTAAAGAAACATACATAAGTAAGTTTAAATGATGAAATTAAATTTTTAGGAAAAAATGAGCGTAAAAGGTTATCAATACGCTTTGCGAAAAAACAATGGGGTAAGTTCTTACCCATAATAGTTGTTTTAGTTAATATCTTTCATTAACTAAAACTTCTTTCAAGCGTTTTTTGTTAAAATTTTAAGAGGCATATAAGATAGATTATTGCATTCAATAATTTTATGTTATATAAATTTCTACAACAAGTTCGTAGAATATAATAAATAACAAGACAATTATAACACATTAAACCATGTTCAGGGCTATCATGAAGGCGAGAGGAGACGTCGTTTCACCTGGATCACATGTCATGAACATATTACATTTAAAATTTTATTAAAAAAAACTTAAAAATTAATAAAGGTGTTTATTTTATTTTTTAAAACAGAAGCGAAATGTTTCAGTTCCACAGCTTACTAAAACATACAGAAATTTTCAGGTGGTAAAAGACATTTTACTAAATTCAATAATAAATAAATAAATCTAATTCACAAAAATATATCTATCAAAGCGTGTCAAAGATCGGTATATAGTATTTAAGCACCTTAGCGAGACTTGAAGTAATAACACAAGATTTTTTTCAAATATTACAGAAAGGCCATGAATTATTGAACATGTTTTTCGAATCTTCACAGACAAGGAATAGAATCGGTATTCGAAACTAGAAGTCATGTCGTTCCGAAGGAATCAAAGCTGATTGACCTTGAGATGGCACTTGCTGTGCAGAGGTAAGGATACAGATTGCCTTCCACTTCCTTGAAGGAAATCCAGCTATTCATATGACGCGGATTTCGACAAATTTCTTCGATTCTCAACGCATCACATGTAGACGCAGATAAAAATATCGTCCATACAAATATACAAACATACCCAGACACGATCCCCGTAATCTCCTCACTAAGGACACACACTATACTCCATATGTGGTTACGCATTGCTCATAACATTACATAGGTTAATATTGATTCTACATATGTTGTTGACAGATGTTCAATAATTGTTCCTAACATTACAATCCAACTGATCCCTTCAATATTACATATGTGGACACTCACATTCCCCATTAACACACGCGCGCACACACACACACACACACACACACACACACACACACACACATATATATATATATATATATATATATATATATATACATACAAACATACACTTTTAAGTTATGTATTGTATACTTCCTTATATAAGTAAATATATTCCTTATTAAGTCCTAATTCTGTTTAATTAGCATTCAAAGAGCCTCCTATTAATTTTAACTCTTAACTCGACACATGACGTACTTTCCATTTCGGACTGCAACGAGATAGGGCGTTCGGTAAGAAAGTGTACAATCTCTGTTATTAGTTTACTGAAAAAGTTCAAATAATGTGAGTGTAAATAAAAATTCACATGTTTAGAAACACAAATGAGTAAATAAGTTGTATTTTTTATACATAAAGAATTAAAATTTGAAAAAAGGAAAGTATATCGATATTTTTCATCTAATTTATAAAATAAAGTAATGGAATAAGGAGTTCAAAAGAATTTTGTTTTAATACGATATTTTATATCTTCTTCAAGAATAGAGATTGGTCACTAAATCGGTCTTAGATTTTTGAAAAGTAAAAAATTTCTTAACAAAAATAAATGGGTTAAATATTATTTAGTTATATATTCATAACTAAATCATGATATTTACATGACAATAGAGTCATGATTTAATTATCCTAGAGAAGGTGACTCTCTCCCTTCATCATACCAATTAGCCCAGAAGAAGGCCTGAAATTTAGGCCGAAACTTTGGCAACAATAAAAACTTTTTTGGTTTCAAAATAATTTTTTTCTTCTTCAAATTCCAAAACCGAATCCCCGACCAAACCCACATCATAAAGTTCGTTAGTCAACAATCTACATGTTGATATCTTCCTTAATTTTACTGCAGTTACAAAAGTCGTAAGAAAAGATAATCTAATTTTGAAATACTTTTTCTAGAGAAAAAAAAAAAAAAAAAAGGTTCATGAAAATACATACTAAGAAAGATTTAAAAAAAATGTAATTACGAGAGTAGAAAAAAATCGTATTTAGTAAAGAAACCAAATTTGAATAAATAAACTTCTTTTCTCAAAGCTCAAAGTTAGATTGTACGAGGCTTTTCGAGAATTAAAAAAAAGAAAAATTAAAATCTTAAATTTCATTTACGTAAAAATGATTATAAAACACAGTAGATGTAAATAATAGTTTAAGTGTTTCTAACATAATTTTGTTAGTATAATTATAATTAAAAATGCTTGCTTTATACTCTTTGAAAGAACATTGTTAGGGAATACATGGAGGATATAACTGGAAAACTGAGCGGTCGGTCTAGAGCTAGCCTAAGCGACCTAACTTGCTTATTAAAATTTGATCACATCATACTATGTACCAGTCATTTATTTTAATTGTCTTTCTATCTTTATGATAATTGGAAATCTGTTCAATATATGATTTTTTTTATGAATTATTTGTATTAATTCCACCTCAGATATATGTGAATATGTTTTTCTGAGAGGGATCTTTTACAAAATACAATTTACATGGGGTTCCGTCGAAAAAACAGAAGATAACTTGTGGATTCTTTTAGGATTATTTTGAGATCCATTCCTTAAAATGAGCTGTATATTTTTAAGTATATTTTGATTCAAGTTGATAAAAGAAAATACAGAGGAAATATAATGACGAAGGAAAGGGAAATTTGAAAATTTTATTCTTATACCTCCCTTTCTTTCTATCCGTTCCGGTGGGGGCATTACAATGAGAAGGGACACGAGGTGAGTGAGAAGTGTCGCGGCAAAGAAGTCCTGAATAATACAGGCCGAGGAGACACAGCTGGCTGCCGGGCCAAGCTTAAAATTCATGGGGGTGAGAGGGGGGCGGTGGCCTCAAAATTTCATACCCCTCCCCCTACCCCCTCACCCAGCCCCCTCAAAACAGTGAGCGAGAGACGAGAGGCGACGGAATTCTCCCGTCCTGCCCCACAAGCGGCGCGAAATGCTGTAATTTATGGCGGTCTCCGCAGCTCGGAAATGAACGGTATCGTACGTAAATAAAATTTGAGAGCTTTGTGTCTCTTCAGTGGAATTTTATAAGCAACCTGTCATGTCGTAGTGTTTGTAAACAATACACAAAATAAAACAACAACCCCAATCCATTCAGATCTAGAGACTCATATCAAAATAATAATAAACTTTGTAATCTGTGGAAATTGCTATAAAGACTTAAAACATGACATATAAAATGTATCTCAATATAGTCGTGTATATATGTGTGTGTGTGTGTGTGTTTTATATAATAAATAAGAACAGGAGGGAGAAAGAGTGTAATGAACACACAGAAAGAAAAAAATTACAATGTGTAAAATATTTCGGAATAACTTTTCACCCTTCATCAGTGAGAAGTGAAGAGAGAATGGGCATTACAATATATATATATACATATGTGTGTGTGTGTGTGTGTACATACAGAAAACGAAACATTCGAGGCTACAATATATATAATAATAAGAACAGGAGGAAGAAAGAGTGTTGTGAACACACTAAAAATAAAATATGTAAACTCATTGTATGTGACAGAGATACAGATACATAATATATCTCCGAGGCCGATAGGGTGGAAGAAGCGGGGGTTAAAAGTGCTCTTAGCCAGTTCTTTTGTACCCCCGAGGTCTTCTATCTATGTGCCCTCGTTCCGGGGCTTGGCGGCCATCACTGAGCACTCCTTCTTAGGTGCGCGTACCCCCTTAGTTAGGTCGCAGCGCAAAGGTACATGTACCTATGTTATATACATTGGTATATGTAGTACTCCTGCAGTTGCACTTAGGCTTGCATGCAGCCAGCCCATTGACAATACATTCCAATGCTGGATAAATCATTTATTTATTTGGTTGTTACATTCTGTAAGTAAGTTTACATTTTGTAATTGCTCACAATGTTTTTCGATAGTTTTGAGAAGCATTGACATGAGGGAGAGAACAGCCGGTGCTGATACTTCAAAATGAGAAAAAAAGTAATAGATAAAATAAAATAATAAAAAAATATATATTTATTAATAAATAAATTCAACTGGGTTCTCTTGTTATAGAACATCACTGGGTCATCTCCGTTTACGTCACCGAGTAGGAGTATCGGGATGGGTTTGGGAGAATAGTACTTTGACTAAGGGATTAGGGTGTTGTTTAAGGCAAGAATGGAATTTGGAGAAACGGTTGAGAATTTAGCCGATTTTGAGGTCATTGTGAAGGGTAGAGTTTGATACATAGAAGGGAGCATTACCAATGGTTCTGAGGACTTTGGACTGNTAAAATTATAGCAGGTTCAACAGAAAAAAAAATTAATGGTAACATAAAATACCATCAGCAACTGCTAATCCCACCTCACGAGTAATGACTAGAGACTGGCCAATGTTTCATTCCACACTAAGAAACTTATTATAAAGGTTCTTAGTCTCAGAACCCTCGGCCATGGCAAGGGGAAGATAAATGTACAGGAAGAAGAGAGGAACTAGAAGAGTTACGAAGAAGATGAATAGACACCAGGGTAGCCGAGGTATTCCGTATGGGTTATGAAAGCTATCATCAGAACGAAAATAATCAATTGTTATATATATATATATAATATTTAACGTGCAATTTACTGATAAAAAATTTTATAAAATAAATTTTGTCCGCTTTCATAAGTCGTCAAAATTAAATTATTCATAAAATTAGAAATTTGTATTTCATTTTAAGTCAGTATCAAAAATAAATATTTAAGAAATGATTTAAAAAAAAAAAATGTAAAAATAAAATAAAATTCATAGAAGTTAAACTTAATTTTTTTTTTATTCGCGATAAATTAAAAAATTTACTCCACAAAAATAATACGTTTGTTTTCAGTGATAAATACGTAAATAAATATAAAAGTTTGAATACTCCACTATGAATTGAGAAATAAATTAGGTTCCGCTTTATATGAGAAAACGCCAAAGTGAGTTGCCTTTATAAAACATATTTGAGACGTTGGAAAAAATATATTCAATCCGAGATGTTATCGAGAGAGGTACGTGATGAAGCAAACAGGATCTGAGGATATCGGACGAAAGGATCTGATAAGAAGTGGAAGAAGAAGGAGGGAGGAAGACGCCTCGCTGTAAAATAGCGCGCTCCCATTTGCGGAAATATATCAGCGACAGAGATACAGATACATAATATATCTCCGAGGCCGATAGGGTGGAAGAAGCGGGGGTTAAAAGTGCTCTTAGCCAGTTCTTTTGTACCCCCGAGGTCTTCTATCTATGTGCCCTCGTTCCGGGGCTTGGCGGCCATCACTGAGCACTCCTTCTTAGGTGCGCGTACCCCCTTAGTTAGGTCGCAGCGCAAAGGTACATGTACCTATGTTATATACATTGGTATATGTAGTACTCCTGCAGTTGCACTTAGGCTTGCATGCAGCCAGCCCATTGACAATACATTCCAATGCTGGATAAATCATTTATTTATTTGGTTGTTACATTCTGTAAGTAAGTTTACATTTTGTAATTGCTCACAATGTTTTTCGATAGTTTTGAGAAGCATTGACATGAGGGAGAGAACAGCCGGTGCTGATACTTCAAAATGAGAAAAAAAGTAATAGATAAAATAAAATAATAAAAAAATATATATTTATTAATAAATAAATTCAACTGGGTTCTCTTGTTATAGAACATCACTGGGTCATCTCCGTTTACGTCACCGAGTAGGAGTATCGGGATGGGTTTGGGAGAATAGTACTTTGACTAAGGGATTAGGGTGTTGTTTAAGGCAAGAATGGAATTTGGAGAAACGGTTGAGAATTTAGCCGATTTTGAGGTCATTGTGAAGGGTAGAGTTTGATACATAGAAGGGAGCATTACCAATGGTTCTGAGGACTTTGGACTGAAAGGATTGGATATGTTGGATGTGGGAAGGTTTAGCGGGGCCACAGAGTTCTATACTGTATGTCCAAATAGACTTAAGAATAGTTTTGTGTATTGATATTTTCTATGTTCGTCCAAGTAGTCTATATAATAGTCCACACCCTCTGTTGGATAAATAGTAGATCTGTTTTAGTAAGAACTTAGTTTTATTTCTCATAATTTTATTTCTAATTTTTTTTAAACCTTTTTTTACTTATTACATTCTGTTAAAATTTAAAAAAAAAAACAATTTCTAATTTGATTACAATGAATAGTAAAAAAAATGACAATCACATAAGAAGAAAAGGTGACCAGTGACACAAACTAAAGTATTATATATATATATAAAGATCTGATTACCTCAAATTGATAGCGAACCCTGGTAGGGAACTTAGTAACTAATAACACAGAAAAAGGGGGAAGGCGATATAAATCCAGAACCTTTTGCATGCGAGTTATGCACGCTAGCCACTATAGCAAGGGCACAAAAATACAATACTTTTTTATTTACAGATATTTATATATAATATTTTTAGTTTCAAAACGTCATTTTATCTACGTTACTAAATTATTGATAGGATAAAACTATCTATATCAGACTTCTACGTTCTACTGCGAAGTTGGTCTGATACGTCCTCCATCCCACCCCATAGACGGCTGATAGCTGTTATCAGGGGATCAGGCTGGTGTCAGCTGAGTGTGGGAGGTGCGTGGTCTGATGGCATCTCCCTGGCAACCCCTTTCTCCCACACCCTGATAACACCCCTCAACAGTACGAAATCCGACCCTTGCCACCCGGCTTGAACTCTAGACTCGACCGATAGTTCGCCGCTATTGTTTCCACAATAACTTCTCTATCGATGGCCATTCACAAGCCGGGGAGTACAATGTTAGACCGATAATCCTGGCTGTAGACTATTCGTGCGAATAGATGTAGGGAAGCGTAAATTCTTTCTAGTTACATTCTTAAATATTTTCTGTAATGTTCTATTAAAATGTTGTAGAAAATAAACTTTAGAAGTAGTTACTTATGCTTATATAGTATGACATCACGTCCCCTCTCGCCTTCATAATAGTCCACAAATTATGAAGGTCAGGAGATATTAAAAAATACAATTTTTCTTTAAATTGTATTTTTTTATGATTCTTGACCGAACCCAAAGAAATCCACTACTAATGTGAACTATATATTAGTTGATTCCCGAGGCGGAGCCGAGGAAACCATTATTTCATCTCCCTATACTCCGTAGCGAGAGCTATTACATATCCAGGGGGCTAAAACTTAAATTTCCACCTGGAAAACAGATATCATATCCAGCTGGTGTAAAAAAAACTTTTAAATTTTTTAAGGAATCAACTAAAATAAATTAAACTCAATATCATTTTAAACTTTTTGATTTTATTAGAATGTAAGTCTTCTTTTGGTGAATTCGCCTGTTAATGCATCTTGAATGCATTCAGTAAATACAAAAAGGAAATGAAACATGTTTTGAAAAAAATATGCGTAAATTATTGATAGAAACAGTAATTAATTCTATGCGAATGAAACATACATAAAATAACATGAATTTACTGACAAACTCAATTCAAAAGCGAGCTGCTTGATTAATAGTGATTAATTAATCTGTAGCATTTCTATTCTGACCCCAATTAAATTTTAACAAAATTGTCAGTAACATTTGTTTATTCCCCAAGGGGGTGTGTTTACTTTATGTTCCAGTGAATAAACGGCTTCATTATTCACTAATAATTTGGTATGTTATGTTTACCTTCAATTTTCCAAACTATTTTTGAAAAAGAAATTCGTCATAAGACTAATAATAGCTAAGAATTTAAGAATAGAGAGAAACACTAATTACACATAAAACTCTCCTGGACTTAGTCTGATTCCAGCTATTACGTAACATTGGTTTCTCTACTCTAAGAAGTGTGGACTGGACCAATCACCTTTATTATTTTTCTAAATATCTTCCTCAATAATTGTTTTTCATAAAAATGGTGTAAATCATAAAATAAGTGTCTGAAAATAAATATACAAAATACTATTTATCATATTATCATTTTGAAGTATTGGAGATGATAATAATTCTCCTTCTAATTTTAATTAGTACTCTAGCAATTTTTTTATTTTTCAGCTGTCTTTATGGAACATATGGACTGATAAGTTGTTTTCGTTATTTTCTTTTTTTTTATGATTTTAGATAATTGTAAGATATTATGTGAAAAATGATAATATACAACTTTGAAAACCTCTAAGAACTACATTGTCCGCCATTGCCCTGATGATGGCTTACTAGCTAAGCCGAAACGTTGGCATAAATAAAAATATTACTCCAAATTTTGGTGTATATTTTTTTCTTCCTGGCCGAAACCCCGACCATTCTCACACTCTAAGAACTACATTCACTTCACAAACACACACATTCGTGTCGCACCTAATCGCTCATAAAAAATGATGTGGCTACGATATTCCGCAAAGAATCACTTTCTTGTATGAGGTACCTAGGATGTACAAGCGGATATCAGCTATCTAAATTTGTTGTTTTTTTTTCTTACCCAGCGTGAGAATCATGTAAAATGGAGAAATGCTTCTGTGGATGGTGCACTCTAGTGAGCAACTTCGGAACTAATATGTGTCCACTGCAGAATGTGGACGCCCCATTAAAGTGTAAGTAAAAAAAAACAATAAACTGGGAAAAATTACTTTTTGGGTGGAAAATATCGCTTCCAAATATATGACCTACCATTCTATATTTATCATATTCAATATCATTAAAAAAAAAAAAAAAAAAAGAAAGAAAGAAAGAGCAATGCTTTTAATATCAAAAGAAAATGTAATGGTCTAGGGGCTCTAGCGGTCAGAAAAGAGACACACAGGGCTTAAATATAAATGGCGGAGCCGGTTCGACCGCAGCTGATGGTATGAATATTAGAAAATTACTGATATTCCGACAGAAATGCGAGCGCGACTCTCCATTGTGAGGACTGCCCTCCACGCTCGCTGCCAAAAATAAGGCAACAAATCTCATGACCCAATGTCCCCCTGTGTCCCGCTACACAAAGCAGATTTTAATGTGCTCGCGGGGAATAGGTTATGTGCGGACAGGAAAGGACACAGTGAGCAATGTTCAGGGAGAGAATGGCGGGCTCTGAATCATTGACAGTAATGTGAGATTGAGTTAAAAGTAAATATAATAAAAAACCATTTCCTGCATGACACTGAACGAAATTGCATATGTATGCATCAATTTAATTAAATTTACATTACGAAGAAGCAATGTAAATAAACAGATTACCCTAAGTTTATTAAATTAGTAAACATTAGTTCAGATGAAAATAAAAAGTGATTTGAATAAATTAATATTACAAAAAAAAAAAGTTTTAAAAAGGACAGTTTTTTTAAACCGTAGATATTATTATTCGATGATTTTAGTTGGGGTTCTCATAGAGAAAAAAATACAAATTTAAAAAATGTATTTTTTTAAAGGATTATCTTCCAACGTTTCGGCTTACATTGTAAGCCATCTTTAAGGCTATCATGAAGACGAGAGAGGACGTCCTGTCCCTAAGTTCACATTTTCATGACTGGGAAATCAGACTGAGATAATCCTTTTAAAAAAATACATTTTTTAAGTTTGTATTTTTTTGGATCTGCCTTGACCGAACCCCAACTAAAATCATCTAATAAAAAAAAAAGTTTTGTTCCTAAATATGCTTTTAAGTTGATCAAGAGATGACAGGGATGCCTATAAACCATCCAGTTACATTCATAAATATATCCTTTGATGCGTGTTTTTGGTAAAAATGTTATACAATGACATTCAACATCACTGGCAAACTTCGGTGGAACTGAAGAAAATAGAAAATTTTAAGTTGCCATTTCTCTATGAAAACCCCACAACACATTTCATAGATTTTTCTCAATATTCAGCAGAAAATAATGTAACGTTTACTGAATAAAATAAATGTATACATAAGTGAATTATAATTTTTTTTTTTTTACTTTTGTATATTTTGTATACTTTTGTATTTATTATATTTCTGTTAATAAAGTAACATATAAATAAATAAAAGTATTGTATGTTATTAGATGTAATAATTTAAAATATTAAATGAAAATTTCTAAAACGAAATTGTTTTATTATTAAAATAAATTTTCTAAGAGTGAATTTGACATGATATTCAAATGAAATTTTCAACAATATTGTTAGTACATATGTATGATGTTATAACTTTTATTTATTAGTGTTTTTTCTGCATTATAAACTTTTTGAAATTGAGAAAAATACCGATGCAGTGCGAAACCGATTTTCAATATTTAATTAAAGGTGGGCTAAGGGGATTAATTAAATTTCGCTATATAATTAATAATTTCTTGCCATATTTTTTTAGTCTCTTGCAAAAACCTGGGGTCATAAAGAGTAGGGCTACAGGCACCCAGTGAAGAATTTTGTTTATTTATTTTTATCCTGCAAACTAGAGCGGATGAAAAATTACAATTAAAGTATGATTATGACAAGTATTGTTCAAAAACGAATATGATTTCTATTGGTTTAATGTATAAAATCAAATGGAAAAATCATAATTAATTCCAAATAAAATGTTTAATTCCCTAATATTTATGACTATCAGCTTTAAGCGATTATCAATTTTTTTACCCAAAAAATACAATTTAAAAAAAATAAAGTGTTAGCCTCCCTTTCAACCACTCAGGAGGGACTATTCTAACACACTTCTAAACCTCCATGGCTCAACACAAACTTCTATACACATCAGAGTTTATTTTTAAAAAATGCGATTTTTTCTACATCCAGAGAGAAAAACAGACGCACTGCACTATCGACCAGCTGGTCATGGGTTTATTACTTAACCTTTACCACTATCTCATGATAAATAAAGCGTTATTTATAAAATGTCTCTCAAGGCCTTCCAGAGTCGTATGGATCATAACATACAATATGATATTGTATGCAACTCCTTATGGCCAGAGCCCTGAACTAATTTCAAGAAAACTTTGTACATTTTAGTATTTTTTAAACGACTTGATATACCAAATCCAATTAATTGACACCTTTGACTAAGGGGTGGGCCCAAATTTGAGTTCTTGAGTTCCTAGATGATTTCTACTCCAATTTTGACTGCTTACACTGTCTTCGCCTACCGAAATTGCAGTTACCAGTGATCACCTTCCGGAATAGCAGTTATCAGTGAACTGTGAAGAGCAGTTCCGGCTCACGAGAGTCACCGCCCCCTCAAATACCATGCTAACATTTCCCTCCACCCCTTACCCCCCCCCCCCTTTGGAATCTATAAATTAGATGGGCGGAGGCCAAGAGACCAAGGCTCCATAAACCAAATTACAAGACTCATTAAAACCGCTGCCCCCACCCTATCAACAACAACGGATAACACACAGAGATATGGCTTCCACCACCAATTTGGCAACTCTTACCAGCCACACTCATTTTTTTTTTTTTTTTTTTTATCCCAACTTTCAACTTCTTTCAACCCTCATAAGACCAAACCCTTCCCCATCTTGGTAAGAAAATTAACATAAATGAATAAATTAAAATGAAAAAGAGAGAATTTTTTTTTTTTTTTTTTTATCCCAACTTTCAACTTCTTTCAACCCTCATAAGACCAAACCCTTCCCCATCTTGGTAAGAAAATTAACATAAATGAATAAATTAAAATGAAAAAGAGAGAATTATTCTTCATTAACGTTTATTAGGGTCATTTCTTGTTCGGTTTTCTTAGGCTGATTTTTTACTTCAGTGGTATTCATTATACAGTCGAAACCGTAATTATTTCTTTTTTTTTAACTATAATTTTATAACTTACAAACCGTAAAACTATGAATTTTAAAAAACTAATAAAACTTAATGAATTCACAGTTAGGGTATATAATGTAACTTCAGTTGACTTAGAAGAAGACCTACATTGAAAAGTTTGACACATTTTTTAAAACCCTAGAATGTATGCGTGTTTTCATATATATATAGATGTGTGTGTGTGTGTGTGCGTGTGTGTGCCTTGAAAGGGAGAGTTCACAAAAAAGGAGAACAGAGGAATAAGAGTAAAAAGAAAATAATTTAGGAGATTTCAAAATATATAAATTCTATAAAAACTCAATTTCTTATTCATGATAATAAAGCTATTGTAGGAAAATGTACCTGATAATACAACAGAATTATAAAACTCAATCATCAACTATTAGTTGTATATGTTTACAATGTCAATTTTTTGTATATTCAAAGGATAAACTCTTTAGAATTTTAAATATCTCTTAGTCGTAGACTCCATGGCGAAACTCGCAAAATAGTGCAATTAAATAGTGCCTATGCAAATAGATAGGGTACAATAGTGTGACGTTGAAACAGAAATAATATAGCTAACCTAAAATTATAGCAGGTTCAACAGAAAAAAAAATTAATGGTAACATAAAATACCATCAGCAACTGCTAATCCCACCTCACGAGTAATGACTAGAGACTGGCCAATGTTTCATTCCACACTAAGAAACTTATTATAAAGGTTCTTAGTCTCAGAACCCTCGGCCATGGCAAGGGGAAGATAAATGTACAGGAAGAAGAGAGGAACTAGAAGAGTTACGAAGAAGATGAATAGACACCAGGGTAGCCGAGGTATTCCGTATGGGTTATGAAAGCTATCATCAGAACGAAAATAATCACCAAAACAAACAATGTAACTGTATTATATAGTAAGAACTAAAACGAACTATATATATATATATATATAACAGGAAATTATTACTGTTACACTTACACAGTAATATTTTATTTAGTTAAAATTGAGAATGGTTCTTGAGTTACTCGAGGGGAACCGTTTGTGTCTCTCAATTATGGCACTATGGGTTTAAATTCCATCCTGGGAAAGCTTTTATTTATCGATGAATAGGGTGGCAACATGTAGATAGAACCTAACTCTTGACGAAAGTTCATTGAAAGGGGAGTTAAATTTAAAAAAGAAAAAAAAAATGAATGGTGAACAGTACATTTTCCTTAATTCAAGTAAGTTTGCTATTATATTTGCAATTTCAGGGGAATAACATTTACACTAAAAGTTAAAGAACTTTTTCATAGAAGATAACTTCATATGATCTTTCTTCTATGTACCCATATAATTTTAATTTTATGTTTTATATTTGAGGGGAGGTAAAAAGTTGTTGGCTTAATTATGATAAGATAAAGGACTTATGCCTTCTCATGTTTATCTAACCTGTAGTTATATTCCCACAAATTTTCGAAATCCTACCATTCCTTGTCTAGTACTTAAAACAGTTTTAATTTGATCTGTTTGCACTTTCCATTGCATTCCCACTTGCACACCTCACGTTAAGGGATGGCCACGATTGACACCTTAGGCTTTGATTTAATCAACCATCCTCCTTACAGCCCAGATCTAGCTAGCCCTCAGTGACTTCTTTCTGTTCCTGAATCTCAAAAAGGAACTCAGGGGAAGGCGATTTGAGTACAATGAGTTACTCAAAGAGATTATTGGTTGCCATTTCGTCCCAAAAAAGAAAATTATTAATTGGGGGGTTTAGATAAATTGATAGATAGATATATTGGCATAAAGGACATTGTGTTAAAAAGTAATATATGTTTTGTGTTATGATTTAATTCATTTCTGGGTTAGGCCTAAAACTTTTTGACCTCCCCTTGTACAAGATTAATTATATTAATTTAATTTAATTAATTATATTTTTTTATATAAATAATGTNATAAATAATGTAATACTTAAACTTCATAAAATTAGTAACTTATTCACTATAGATTATATTAGTTTTCTACATTTTTATGTTTTTTAGTATATAGTCCTGAATTTTAACCGGAAATTTTAGACAAAATAAAGAACACATATTTCTTTTTATTAAAAACTTATTGACCGAATTCCGACCATCTTCCTCCCTGAAGACAGATTCTTAATCACACATACTCTCAAACTAAGAGAGCGTTTGGAATTTTAATTAAATGGGATTAACAATGTTTGTTCACATAGTCAAAAATTTGGCGAAAATGATGTGGCCCGTTGAAATTCTCCTAAAGAGGCGCGTAAAGTCAGCAAAACCCGCCAAAAATCCTCCTCCAATCAAGTAGGCCTCGTTACAAGGCCTGTACCGAAATAGACATCGATTAGAGTACCCTATCGAGCCTAGGGAATAGGTCGAACCATCCGAGAGAAGTGAGCTGTTCGTATCGAACCGGCGGTCTAGCTCGCCTACTGCATATTCATAGGACTCTGTCTGGAAGAGCTTTAGAACACCTCTGTAGTTCTCCAGACTGCCGACAGAGGGAACTCTCTAATAGAATGGCATTACACCAGTTTGTTTGTCAATGACAGGACATACGCCCCTTTAAAAGAGCAATTCTTTCTGAAGGCAATTTACGAGTGAAAGGAAAATAATAAAAAAAATCCACAAACAACTGTTCAATAGAAAACAATCAATTACGAAAGCAGGGTTTGTTAAAAGAAATATAATTTAAATACTTAGTCTGGACTGACTAGGCATGGAGGAACAGTAGAATTTTGAGAAAATGGCGAATAAGAATTCCGAGTGCATTCCTAATGAGTATTCCATCTTGTGACCGAACACAACTGTTCACAGTCACTATCTGTATTCACATTCACAGTCAAATATAGGCAGTGACTGTGGACAGAAGCATTTGACCTGAAGATGGAAAAATCTTTTCGAAAGCGCTCGACAGAAGTATGTGAAAGGCGTATGAAGACAGATTCCAAAAGGTAACATGATCAATGATATGTTAAATTGAAAATAGATAACATCAAACGAATACTCACACACACTCACACAAAATATATATATATACATATACGCATTGATAAGTTTTATATTCTAAAGATTAACAACAAAATATACATATGTGTCTAAGTCAGTAAGGCAGTGAAACACATATACAGTACAATTACTGGTCAAAAAGGAATGATACACTTTAAAAAAGTATTTAAGCATCCTTAGTTTGTTTGAAAAGAATTTAAAAAAACCAACAGCAATTACTTAGTCTCGAGAGTTAAGTAAGAGTGAGAATCATTAATGCACGCTAAGTGCTTCCATAATTTGAAGTATCATCATAAAATTTACACTAAGTTTCTTTATTTATTTTTTGTTTCAAGATTAAAAACAGCATAAAAAAATCAAGAAAAGAATTCCATGGCGTCCGACGGTAGACGGCCCCCTATTTTCCGGCCCATTAAAATTTCCCTCCTCCCCCCCTCCCTTTCCCGACCTTCCCCCTCTTTTCCGACCTTCCCCCTCACTCCTTCGCATCACGTATAACTAGAGTGAGAAGGGGACCCTGGGGCATTACTTTGTAATCAGCTGGAGGTAGCCCACAGGGACGGCTAAATATTTAGTTTGGGGGGGCGGGGGTTGGGGGTGGCACTTGAGGAGGCTAGTTTGTACCTGGCGGGGGTGGGGGGGACTGTGAGAGTGGGGGAAGTCGTGGCTGGGATTTCGTACAAGATACATAATTAACGAGTGCTTCAAAAGTCAAAGATTGCACTAGACCTTAACCTACCTCTTTACCTCAGCTCGACATTTAAAAAATTCAGCGAGCAGACTGGATGGGGAGGAAAAGAAAAAAAAAGGGGGGCTATAGAACGGCTGTTACTTCGTCCACTTAATTTTCTTCGTAATAGAGTGACAATAAAATTAAATAAAACTTAATAATAAGATAAGAAAGATATTCCTAAAACTTACAGATTTAGAAGCACGAGATCAGTGAGTTTGGCTAATATATATCCAGCTTATTAATGTCTAAATATTTAATTAGGAGCGCTAGAGTAGCTCAGGGGATCCGTACAGGTCTCACAATCTTGACGCTGCGGGTTCAAATCCCACCCAGGTAATTTGGTTTATATATGTATAAATAAAAGCTTGTCCTGAGTCAATGATGTTTAAAATGGAACCAGTAGATAGCCTCCAAGACCCTGAGCGGTTGAAAGGGAAGCTAACACTATAAATAATTTAAAAAATAATTAATTGTATATATAATTATAAGGTTAGATTGATTTCAACAATTTGCTGATGATGACAAGATTTTTCCCTAAAATCAAATCTGAAGATATTCTCATTAAGCTACGAAATCCTCCCATTGAAATGTTCAACCAATGCTTTCACCATGAAAAGATACCCAATTCATATTTAAATAGTTAATTATAGTATTGATTGATTAGGGATATTGGTGTATTGATTAAATTTTGGCTTAACTTAAGGAATCATATGGGCATCATTTGTAGGAAGGATGAGGATACAAGCATACATGAAAATGGGATTCTTATAGTTCAATTGCAGATGCATGTAAAAAATGATTGACCTTTGAAATTTTTTCGTTCCGATTAGCTTGGAGTACGAATCAGGAAATCCGGGAAGACTATTGGTCACAAGTCATTGGTAGGATCGGACAAATTATCATACGAAGATCAATTGTCTCTTGCCTTATGGAGGGAAATTATCTTAAAAAAACATATTTAGGGAAGGAGAAAACGAATAAATATTTTTTCAGTCAATTTCTTCCTGCTTAAACACCATTTTCTTGATTCTTTCTTGCCTTAAGCGCATAGTAATATCAAAACGCATTTCAATTACAGCAACATAATTATTTTAGTTTATTAAAAATAAATAAAAGCCACTTCTGCTAAAATTAAAGGAAAACTGATCTTAAACTTATAAAATTTTCTATAGGAATTATACTAAAGAATTATATTTGAAGAGTCAAAGAATGCTGGAGGATCACTTATTTTTGTATGAATAGTGGTGAAAATATTTATTTCAATTGTCATTTTGATATTGATTTAATCAAAAAATTTAGCAGACAAGTAAAAATGTCATGAACTTCCATCATATATATAATATGATTTAATGAAGTTAACTGTCCATAGGTTAATTTCAGTTTTATATAATTTGTGTGCTCCCAAATCTTATTAACTAACATTTTTGATTGAATGGAGTTTGGAGGCGATTGGAATTGCGTGCTGGTAACACAACATATCTAGAATGCCGTTGATAAAGAACAAATGCATATCTTAAATTTAGATGTTAAGGTTATGAAATGTGTTTTGATAGTAAATGAAAAATATTAAGATGATTTTTTTTTACAACCTTTTAACCAATGTCAAGAGAAGATATGGAAAATATGAGTTTTGTAAGGCGTAAGTATTAGTATTACATATAATTATTAGTTTATTATATTATTATTATTTTGAACTTAAAAAAATGAATTTCACTAAGAAAAACAATTGCATCATTTTCTAGTCAGAACCAAGGAAACCAAGAAAATGTTTCTTGGAGCATTTCTCGGAATTTTGTCAATTACTTCTCAATAATAACTACAGCCAATGATAATAAATAATAAACAATAATTAACTATAATATTCAGTTTTACTACATGGAGGATTATTTAGTTGAAGCAAGCGAGCTTTCAGCTTTAACAGAATAACCTTATCTCTGACAGGAAAAATGGCTTTAATTCGTTCGGGAGGCCTTTAGGAGTAGCCTTTATTTGCCAAATAAAAAGAATTATTGACTTTTTAAATTGCACTCTTCCGCCATTTAGAAAGGTGACTTCAGTGTGTCCCATTACCGCCAAAACTGACCATAAGAGCCGGTAATTACAGAGGTCGGAGAGCTTTACGGTCCAGGCGACAGTTAACAACGTCCACAGGAAAGAAAGGGAGAAGTAGATAGTGAAGGGGGTGGGCTTAATCTTTATTTGCAACCCTTATTTCTCCATCCTTAGAAAAAGGGTTTGTGCCAATGAGCTATCGAAAATAGATTTTTTTGAAGTAGGTGGCTCATTTATTGTGCATTCATTGTTACTCACTTGTTAGGCATTCAATTGCATATGTCTTGCAAAGCAAGGTTAATATGACGGTTATTATACTTGTCAACAAGTATAAAAATTATCAAGGTTTTGGGACGACTCTAAAATAAATACGCCAAAATATTAGTTCGATATTATACAATCTGCATGCAAGGGAACAGAATAAAAAAAAATCTTACTACGTCAGCCTTATTCTGTTCCCTAGCATTTATTGTATAAAATTAATGAGGGATTATATACCACAACAAATACATTATTTATTTTTATATTATCTAACGTTTTGATGCAGCTATTATATAGCTGAAATTTAACATCAAATAGATAAAATGTCACTAAGTCCAGTAAACGTTAGTATGAAACTATCCATATAAGAATAAGGAAAGAAAACAGTAATATTGAATAAATATTTTATTTTGTTGTGGTTTTTAATCACCACGTAAACTATTATTTTTTAAACAATTAATGAGAGGGAACAGAAAATAAAAAACTATCTGTCCTCGCCAGGAATCGAACCTGGACCACCTGCTATCCGGGCTGGAATGCAAATTAATGAATTTAAAATTGTTTACTAGTTATCTCACTCTATTCCCTCTTCATTAGCGAGAGCCTAACTTACGAGAAAGACGAGAAATTCATTCGTCACTNAAATAATGCTTTTTTGTAACTAATATTTAATGCAATTAGATAAATCCTGAGCTCTTGTATTATCATAACTACATATATTATCACTAGATTATTTAGTCAGTTGTTGTTGCTTGCTTTAATTGTGAGTCAACTTCTCAGTTTGGCATGACTCTTTGGTAGAAGTTTTCTCGAAAGGGCTCCATAGATATTGTGAGTTTACGATACAGCTAGTAGCGATTTACTGATCGTACATCCAATTTCCTAATAAGAGTTTAAGTGGGGAAGAAAGAAGAGAAGAAACCCCCCCCCCCTCCATCAAATAGTGTGGGGTGGGGGGTGAGAATCTTTCACAAACGAAATCATTCATTAGTGTGGAAAACAAGCTGGAAGAGAAACAGAACAATACCCCTAACAAGAGAGTAACGGAAGAAAGAAGCAAGAAATGGCGGGCTTTTCTTCGGGGGTAAAACGCCTCAGCCTCTCGGGTGTTAGGGGGAAGAAGAGAACTTTGCCTTGTTGTTCTGCAAATGGCGGAATATATATAATGCAAAGTTTAAAGTATTCAAGCTATAAAATAAACAAATTCAGCTATGTGATCAGTGATGAAGGCTTATTTTAAGCTGTAACGCCATAAATAAATCAAATAATGCCAAAATTTTTTTTTTTTTTTGTTTATTTTATACCTCTAAAAACTGAGGCCTTTTCTGTATGTGATGTCAGAACTTTTATCAGCCATAGGTAATTAATAATAGTAAGATTATAAAAGCAATTACCACACAATAAGTCGTACAACATTTAATTAAATATTGTACGAAAGGGTTTGAAACCAATCCGTGGTTTGTTGGGACGTCACAATTTCACTACGCCTGGCTCTAGGACTGCCAAGTGTGTATGCTTTGTATGCTTATAGATAGGGAATAATAATTATTATTTTGAATAAACTAATTTGCTCAATTGATTCAAGGATGTGTGGTGGAGGAAGTTCCTGTGTCAATGTGAACTAAGACAGACCAATTGACGTCAAATGTTAGTCACACAAGGTCTACACAATTGGTCTCATTGTTGATTCCCTTCGTAGGATCAACAAGGGCGTAGGGTCTTTACTGTCCAATAAAAGGGCAAATGAAATGGTACTAGATCCCTAGTTTTGCGGACAGCATCGGCAACAATGTTTCTGAATAAAGGTTTGTGAGTCAATCAGGCAGTTGGGGAACGGCTGAGGGAATAGGCGAAGGATTGCATTGAGCTGCAAGCGTATGTGTTTGTGTGTAGAATGAGAAAGAGGAGAGAGAGAGGGAGAGATTCGGAACGGAAGTTACGCAAAACGGGGGGCCATAAAGAGAAATAAGACGGAATGGGAGTGAGAAAAGCCGACATTAAAATGTATAAGGTCAGAGGTGGAGGGGGAAGGGGTGGAGTGGAAGGGGTGGTAAACAGAGGGTTGGGTGAGATGGAGGGGTGGCGAGTCCACACCAATCCTCATCCCCAGTGTCTTTCCTCAGCCTCCCGAACATCAAGTCAACAGGCATTACTAATGCAGACTGGGAGAGCTGTTCTTGCGTTTCTGACTTGTAGGCGAGGCTAATAAAGTGTGTGTGTGTGTGTGCGCGTGCGCAGGACCAATTGAAAGCCCCGACATTGGCTAAGCGTGTGTCAGAACTTGAAACCATAAAATATTTCTAGAGCAATGGAAGAGCACATATTCACTATGGCTAAAGAATCAGGAATAATAAGAAGAAGTAACCTCAAAATAACCTTCTGAGAAAACCTTTACCATTAAAATATTACACAGAAAAACAATAGTCATTTTCTATGGCACTAATAACTTAAAGAAATATAAAAATTTATAAAATATAATTAAATAATTCAAAATATTAATTAATAAATAATATTTACTAATTTTTAGTGCAAGGGAACAGAATAAAAAATCCAACTCTCCCAGCCAGGATTTGAACTTGGATCTCATGCTATCGGGGCCGGTGCATTTACCAATTATGCTACCGGGACCAGTCTGCGGGGAGCTTAATAACTTATCAGACTGGTCCCGGTAGCATAATTGGTAAATGCACTGGCCCGGATAGCAGGAGATCCAGGTTCAAGTCCTGGCTGGGCCAGTTAGATTTTTTATTCTGTTCCCTTGCACTAAAAATTAGAAAAAAAAATTTACGTGGGATTAAATACCACAAAAAAATAATATTTATAAATCNGAACGTGACGTGATAGAAGAAAACTAAAAACAGTTTTGAAACCAGCATGCCTAATTTTATAGAAAACAGCTAAAAAAATCTTTCTCGGAAGAAATTGAGTTTCAAATTGTTCCCCAGTGTCTAAAGTTTCCTCCAGTCTTCAGAACATAAAGAAAGTTTCTGAACAATTGGTACAAGAATGGTTCTTTGAGAGTACATCTAAAGAGTAAATAAAAAATATAAAATAAATTAACAATGAAAAGGTTTTTAAAACTTAAAATGAGGATTTAAAAAAAATTGGTTAAGTGAATGTGTTAATTGCCCTTAAAATTAAGGATCTTTTTGAAGAACTACTTAATTCAAAATATATTAATAAATAAAAATATATTTCAGATAATTTGCATCCTCAACCACCATTTAACAAAATTTAAAGTTTAATTTTGTTGATATCTAATCGTATTAAAAGGCAATGGTAAAGATCATAGCAGAATGCAGTTGATAATAAGTTTAAAAGTAATTCTACACATGTAGTTATTTCAAATATTTTATTGTTTATATATATTGAGAGAGAGAGAGAGAGAGAGAGACAGAGGGATAGAGAGAGAACATTAAACACTTATGGCTGCAATATATATAGTAAACAAGAGCAAATTGGAGTGCAGTGAACACACAAGAAGAAAAAAATTTTACTCTTTGTAATTTTTCTTTTTGTGTGTTCACTGCACTCTCTATCCCACCAGTTCTTGTTTACTTAATATATACAAAATATTTAACTTTTCCTATTTCATGGTACTCGCGTGAAATTGAAGTTTATTTGACTCAACATCCCATTAATCATGCTGAGATAATTTGTCTAAAATATTCATTAATTTATAATTTAAAGACTAGAATTTGTAATAACAAAGAAGAAAAAGATATTGAATAAATTAGATACATAAAAAATCATTAATAAAAAGGAATAAAATAAATAGATGTTAACAAATTTAGAATAATATGAAACGAAAGTAAATATAAATGATAAAAAGTTTTAAATAATTAATATTAGAAAGTTATTGTGACATTATTTTAATTTCACATGGAAGGTATCGATTTAATTAAAATATTTCCTCAAGTTACTCATTAATTAAAAAATAGATATTATAGATAGTCATTTCTCTCCATTGAAAACAATTCACTGATGATAAAATAATGCTTTTTTGTAACTAATATTTAATGCAATTAGATAAATCCTGAGCTCTTGTATTATCATAACTACATATATTATCACTAGATTATTTAGTCAGTTGTTGTTGCTTGCTTTAATTGTGAGTCAACTTCTCAGTTTGGCATGACTCTTTGGTAGAAGTTTTCTCGAAAGGGCTCCATAGATATTGTGAGTTTACGATACAGCTAGTAGCGATTTACTGATCGTACATCCAATTTCCTAATAAGAGTTTAAGTGGGGAAGAAAGAAGAGAAGAAACCCCCCCCCCCTCCATCAAATAGTGTGGGGTGGGGGGTGAGAATCTTTCACAAACGAAATCATTCATTAGTGTGGAAAACAAGCTGGAAGAGAAACAGAACAATACCCCTAACAAGAGAGTAACGGAAGAAAGAAGCAAGAAATGGCGGGCTTTTCTTCGGGGGTAAAACGCCTCAGCCTCTCGGGTGTTAGGGGGAAGAAGAGAACTTTGCCTTGTTGTTCTGCAAATGGCGGAGGGTTAAATTAGAGCCGACCAGACGGAAAACAACCCCTTCGACGGCCGGCAGACTTCGGATCTCCAGGCCCCCGCTCGGGGCATTCGGATCCCGGCGTTTCTTTATTTTCCTCCTTGCCAGGGGTATGAAGTTCGAATTTAAGACCTCCCCCAACCCCTCCCCCGGTGTGGGCAAATGTTTGCCGAGCCACCCCCCAAAGTGTCAGCCCCTTGCCAGACACTAAACACTGACAGAACTGAGGGGCAACATCAAAGGCGCCATATGTGATTTGCAATACCGAATTACTAAAGCAAATACAAATATTTAGTGCATATTTTTCTTTTATTACACATTCAAAATCATATAAACATCATATCTTGCTCTATATAAAAAACCTCAATCTTAGCAGTGTCAAATGTCCCCAACATATGTTGGTAAACGAGCCAGGGTTTTGGCCAGGCTATATTTTTTTTTATATAGTTATATTTTATTGTTATTAATTAATTNTTATATAGCCATGTTATGTTATATTTTATTATAATAAAATACCCTAAAGAAAAGACTAATTTCGGAATGTGTGCACAATATTCTATATATTTTTACGACAATATTCTAAATTTTACCGCTATTACTGATGGGCAGGACAACCAACCACCAACCATCTTATTAATTTAATTAAATATGTCTTATTTAAATAATTTATATTCCTATATAATACCAAAAATAATATAATAAGTAATTATATAATATATTCGTCCCGCAATATCGTACATAATTCCGTCGTAATTTCAATAAATTCCTTACTCTTTAATAGGTAATAACACAAATTAGAAAGGTATGGCTACTAGCCATAAAATCAAGAAAGTAAATATAGCTTAGGATGTGGTAATTCGCTACACGAGAACAAGAGAAGAAGCATGATTAGCACACCGTACAAAAGAGGAATGGCACCACATTAATGCAGGTTGTTCCCAAGAGTATACCAAGAATCTATTCGGTTCTCATAGACAGAAGCAAAGAAGGAAAACAAGTAAATGGTGAACATTAAGTAATGAACCAGTGCTAAGTTAGTCACCAGTGCCATAGCTACTGAATTAACGTGCACCCAAGTCGATTGTTCGATAGCTGAGTACTTTCCCCCACTCCTCCTTACAGAGGAAGATTTTCTTTTGACGCTCGTGGTTTTCACCAAACTACAAGAATTAATTCTTCATTAACTCTCATGACCATCTTTAATGAAATATGGGAAATCTGCTCAGTTTATGCAATTTTTTTATTTTTTTTTTGCACACAAATTTTCAACTCCTCCCTTACTCTTCCAAACAAAAAAACTTTGCGGGCGAGAAGAAACAAACAAAGGAAAAAGTAGTAAAAATGTAAAAAAATACAAAAACACTGTGCTTTGTTATATTGACATGAAGAAGTAGATTATAGTTTTGTTGCCACATACATTTAAGTTAATCTAAACCTATAATATTAAGGTTTATCCAATTAAAAAACCAAAAAAATAAAATAAGATAAACAAACTTAGGAAATAATAATATTCTGTTTTTATATAAAAAGGAGATTATTTACTTCATACATATTATATGATGTATGAAGTTAATAATCAAGTAAAAAAAGTCAGGAAAATATTGTTTGCTTTTAAGAAATAACAGGATAAGTAAGCAATAAATATTGAGTTTAAGCAGGATTAATAAAAGACGAATAACTTTCCGACCCACGAAATTAACGATTGAATCTGATTTAGGAAATTTATATTTTATATTAATATTCAATTATTCTATTACTTATTAGGTTTTCTATTTTTCAAGTAAAAAATATAATGAATTCTTGTTATATTTAAATTTATTTAAAGTTAATGGAACTAATTGTAGTCTTTATAGAAACTCAATTGCTATAAAGTTTAATAAAAGAGAATCACGATTATTAACTTTTTTTTCTCGAATTACCTCATGCAATTTAATTATTTATCTTATGCATATTTGCCGAAGAAAATTTAACTATTAAGTAATAGATTACATTCCAATAGCAGGGAAATTTTTTTTTCAAATTCTCTTCGATTGTTTATATTTGAATTCATATCTATATGTGTAAAAAAATTAATCTGCAAAATGGAGATGTAGAACGAGTCGGAACTTAAGAATGAATTATAAATTATTTCTTTTCCTTATAAAACCTGTTTGTGAACTCACAATTAAATTTTAAACGAAAATAAACATATCTTAAATACAATATTAAAATTCTAAATTTTTCTTGGATTCCCGACTATGTTGAGATAATATCTCTTCTCGAAAGAGCCTCTGATGAAGCCTGTCAAAGGTAAAAAAGTGTAAATATTGTAAATTTAAAATCTGTATAAAATATTAGTTGGCAATAAATTATGATAGAAGTATATATTTCAGCAGAATTTTGGTAGTTTATCGTTATATAACACTTCTTTAATTTTTTTTTTTTCAGAATAGAAATTTAAGATGGTGGTCAAACAAAAACTGAGCAATTAGTGTAAGCGAGACAGGAGACTCTGGAAATGAGTGAAAAGGTAGAACAGGGGATGGAGCCAGAGGGGGTATTAACACAATAAATAAGCAGCATATATATATCTAGGGGGTGGAGGGTTGTTTACGAGAGGCTTTCATGCAAGCCACAAATCCCGAAACAATTCCCTTACTTAGTCAAGCGGTAGACGACATGCCGTGGAATCCTCGACCGATAGCGGCATAAAACGGAAGGCCCTTATACCTCCTTTTGCGGAGCCATCAAACGCTCGAGGCTTTAGGATTGCATTGATCTTATCCTACCAAAAGGGGGGAGTGAGGGCTTTTATTTTATTTTATTTTCTCTATTCTTATATCCCCATTTAAAAACTTACAATTGAGAATGAGGTCTATGTCCGTTGGTGATATTCCTGCTTCGCCTAATTTTTTTTTTTTTTCTACAGAGTTAAATAATTCATTTATCAAGGAATTTTATGAAGCAGAGAACTTCTGAGCGAATGATCAAAAGTTCAATACTCTCAGTGATTCCAGAGTGCTCCTTGGAAACCCAGCCCTGATTGGATACTATTTTTTTTTTTTTTTAGACTAGAAAAATCAGCCATTCAGAAAGGTGTAGTGCCAACGGTACATGAATAAACACACCCGTAAACTGTGTTTATCCCCCTGGAGTTTCTAAGGAATATTGTGGGATTAAATTAAATTGTTAATTTGGAGAGTTTTTTTAACGTAGATATTATAATTAGATGTTTTTTGTGGGGATTCAGTCAAGGTAGATCCAAAAAAAAAAAAAAAAATTTTAAAGAATATTCAAAAGGAGAGTTATTTGACCGTAGATATTATTAATAGATGATTTTAGTTGGGGTTCGGTCAAGGTAGATCTTCAGGGCTGCCTGTCATGAAGACGAGAGAGGACGTCCTGTCCCTAAGTTCACATGTCCATGACTGGGTTATGAGTCTGACTGAGGAATGTGAACATATTCCATCTTTAGGGCTGTCCACGATAGGCAGCCCTGAAGATGGCTTACTATGTAAGCCGAAACGTTGGCAGATAATCTTTTTAAAAAAATACACTTTTTTTTAATTTGTATTTTTTAGGATCTACCTTGACCGAACTCCAACTAAAATTATCTAATAATTTAAAAAAATATGTTTTAAAAATTATCTTTAAACGTTTCGGCTTACATTGTGAGCCATCTTCAGGGAAGACCTTCAGGGCAGAATGTAAGGCAGATAACAACAACAACAAAAAATACACATTTTATTATACCTTTACCGAACCCCAACAAAAAACATCAAATAATTTAAATTGTAAAGTTTCTTTCGATCAAAAAACGTAATTGCCAAAAGTGAACTTCTATGATTTCCGGTGGATATGTTGCACATGGTTTACAGAAAATAACCTGAACCACCGGTAGTCTTTTTGATAGATTGAAATAATTTTGATGTGTGCTGGAAATTCATGAAAAAAAAGTAATGATATTGTTAGAATTTATAAGACTCGGATGAAATCGTGAACCGACTTGATGGAGAGTGGCATCCTTAGCAAGGCAAAAGGACTTGAACACTTGAAGTAAAGGAAAGCGTTCAGTGGCGGAGGCGGGGGGTAGAAGAATGAGTTCTGCCTTGGATTCCCATTGGTATGTATTTGGTAATGTAAAACAACTGACGCTCAATGTAATTTTTCCTTTTTTGTAACCTGAAAATCGCTTTCTTGGTTCATTGAAGGGACGTAGGGACCGGTCAAGCCCGGTGCCAGGATTGGCCAGGTATGTATAGTTTTCAGAAGAATTTCTACAATTAACATAGAGGATTTATCAATAGAAAGGATTTAGAGCACACTGAATGTGAATAAAAAGTAAAAAGATAATTATTTTGTTAGACCACTGGTAACAGAGAATATATCGATAAATTAAGAAGAATAAGGAGATTAGAAAGAAGAAAGACAAATTAATTATGAGAATAGAAATAAAAAAATAAATTAATGGAATTTAAAAATATCAGAGGACATGTGCTGGGAAAGCCCAACGGCATGAATGCTCTGTTCATCCAAAGACATGGGGTCTTCAGCTAGGTTATGGGGAATTTCAAAGGAGCAAAAGAGGAGCGTACGGTGGGAAAGAGATAAGGAAGGAGCAATCACGGGGATTCACGTTGCTTCAAGATGTGGTACTGTAAGAAGATTGCTGCAGGATGGGAAACAATGGCCTACTGATCATGCTTTGTTCATCCAATGGCATAGAATCTTTAGCTAGATTATGGGGAATTTCAATGGAGTAAAAGAGGAGCGAACGGTGGGAGCATTCACGGGGATTCCCGTTGCTACAAGATGCGGTACTGTAAGAAGATTGCTGCAGGATGGGAAACAATGTCCTTCTGAACATGCTCTGTTCATCCAATGGCATAGGATCTTCAGCTAGGTTATGGGGAATTTAAAGGAGTAAAAGAGGAGCGAACGGTGGGAAAGAGATAAGGTGGGAGCAGTCACGGGGATTGACGTTACTACAAGATGCGGTACTGTAAGAAGATTGCTGCAGAATGGGAAACAACGTCCTTCTGAACATGCTCTCTTGGTCCAATGAAGGAACGTCAGATATCTGTACTATCTGTAAGGCTCACTTATAAAACACTACTAAGGGTAGTTCTTGGGACTTACTAGGGTTGAGAGGCTGATGCTGGGGGTGTGTCCTAGGGATGTAAGGTGGTCTCGGATAGCCCAGATGGTGCTGCGGATGGTGTTGATGTGCCTGCTGATGGTGCCCAACCTGCTGATGGTGAGCGTGGATCCTCGCCTCCTCCGTGTAGCCATAGGGACGGCCGTACCCCTCCAGTTTGACCGTAGTTCTTAGCCACCCCCCATTTATATACGTATAGCTATGTATTTTTACGACTTCTAGTACTAGTTATTCTCAAATTTCTTAATCCTTATTGCAAATCTTAAAATTTTTAAATTTCTTTAAATTATTTCTTGGTCAATCTTTAATCCTCTAACCTATCTGAGCATTTCATTAAACGTAAACAATTTTCAATATTTAGAATTCTTATTTCAAATCTATCTTAAGTGGTTTATTGTTCCTTCGTCATGTATCAATATAGGATCAGATAATTTAGTCTTAAGAATTGACTCTATTTTCTTAATTTTATTGAACACTCGCATGCGATATAAATAGCATAAAATTGAAGCATATAATTTTGCAGTCATTTAAATATCATGAAGCTCTTGAAAAATAGTTATTAGTAGAAAAATATTTGTGCTGGATGGTAATTATATATTGCTTATTTTTATGAAGGACAAGCACTAAACTTTTTATAGTTCTTCTTCGTTATCAGTTCTACTACAAGCACTATTACTGCTTTAGTAACTTTAAAGACCTGTAAAAAATAAATTATCTTTGAAAGGACTTTTTATAGAAGTTCAAAAATTAATTGAACTGGATACCATTTCACCAAAGGTTTGAGTACAACCCAAAAAAATATTCGTCCTTGGCTTTACATTTTTCATCCCAGAATATATTAGATACTTTTTACTTTTAATAGTTATATATATAAAGAAAAAGAGACGAAATAATTCACGATAAGCATAAAAATTAGTTTGAAATATCCTCTCCCGGAAAGTCTAGCATTCATTTTTAAGTCATGGATTTATCTTTTAAAATGTTGAGCGATTTTATTTGTTTATTTCAGATGTATTATATAGTTCTTGAGAAAAATAATTTTAATTATTATAGCAATCAGGATAACCCTAGTATTTATCTGTTTATGGGTACGTTCAGAATCACTGACACTTTTCAAACCTTACCAACATGTAAATATATAAAAAGTTATTATGTAACATATTAACGCCCTAAATAATTCAGTTAAATTCTCTAAAACTAATAATGATAATAATAATATTAATTATAATTAAATTATATTGACAATTGATTCATTTTGATGTATTTTGAAACAATTGGTAACTATTTATAAATGATTTGAAGCTCTACTTCATATTATTTATAATTTGTGCAAAGAAAGAAAATGAAATTTATTCGAAAATCTTGTATTATATTTTAACTTCTCGCGAGTCCACTTTAAAAAAAATTTGAATGGTTTCTATGGTTTAAGCTAAGCCTTCCATCATTTTCAAGCAAAAGAAGCAATATTTCAAAATTTGATAACATGCAAATACAATTAATCTTTGAAAAAGCATCTGTGGCAGTCAATTGATTTGAATACTAAAGCACAACTAAGAACATAACTATAAGCAAAATAATATAAAAAAATGTATCTTTCGAAAATGTTATCATTTTTAAACGATTAGTAAACATTAACTGTTGAGATCATAGCAGAGTTTTTAAAGAAAAACCAAGAATACATTTAAGTTCATTCTGAAAAATCATTGCTTATATTTAAATCGGCGGTAAAATTTCCTCTCTAAGTACAGGGGATAATGTTAAGCAAAATAAATCAGAAGATACAGAATAAACATAAATAAATAAATATACAAGACAACAAAAATGAGTGCATCTTGTACGATAATAATTTGATAACAAAATATTTCTAGTCTTATTCTACTCACTGTAAAACGTTTTTAAAAAATCAAATTCAATGAACTTTTGTTATTATCTATTATTAATAATTAAAAAAATTAAGGAAAATTACTCTTGCGGCCTACCAAACTTCTACAACAAATTAGTGTATATGTATAGCCCAGTGTTATAGCGCTAGACTGTCGAAATCAAAGAATCCATGTTCAGTGCACTCTCTACTTCTATTTTTAAAGACACACCAAACTTCAAGTGTGATAACATGAATATTATGCTTAAATTTTTTCTGAATGGGGAAAAAACCACATTGGAAGAATTTTATAGATCATCTGTATTCTTTTAAATAATCTCAGCAAAGATTGAGAAAAAAAACAAACCATATTGTTTTAATCTAGTCCCTCTAGTATCAATTGGTATTCATATTTTGAATACATGTCAAAGATTTAGATATGTAATATAAATTTATGAAATTTAGCGCTTCATTTTTGGGAATTTTTCTGCAGTTTTCAATTCGGTTCAGGAAAGGTTATTCTTTTTTTATAGAACTGCAAAGCCTGCCCGGTACCATGGCTGTTAAGGATACATACCTGTAAGATAACCTAAAAAAATTTCCGTTTCTCACACTGAGCTGTTTTCCCATTTTTCAAGAAAGATGGAAATATATGGGAGTAAACGAGGAATTTAAGAATGAGAAAGCAATGAGAATAAAAAGTGATATTAAGGCTTATTTTAATGTTCGTGTAAGGAGAGTGGGGGAAGAAATAGCCATCGAAAATACATTTTTAGTAAATACACACTTATCTTCCTTAGTAAGTATGTTTCGTAAACATTTTATAGATAATAAACGTTTGAAAATAGTGTTTCTTACAACAAAATAACATTAAAGGTATCTTTATCATAAAACTAAGAACGCCTCCAACATTTATCTGATTTAAACGAGAAAAAAAATAGCTTAATTCAAGAGTTAAAAACAAAAACCTAAATAAACCGTAAAGTGTTCGGCGTCGGAAATGTTATACATTTTGTGACGTCATCCAACCCATTGGCTACTCTTTTAGTGATTAGTCCTTCCTAGATTTTTTTCGAAGAAGTGTCGAGCTAGCTAAACCCCATGAGATTTTTGCGAAGAATAAAAAACAAGTAATCCACGTCATGTACAATACCAATGACAGACAGTTTGTAGGCGACACTATGCCATGTACTATACAGTTTCAATACTAAAAAAATAAGAGCCAGCCACACATTCTTAAATGTACAATTTTTTTATATTTTCGAGAGAAAAAATTCATAAAATCACACGCTGTACCAATTATAAACAATACTTTTTTTTTCTATAACAGTTATGAAAATATAGAAAATATTATTATCTCAACCCCTCTTATCCTCTCCATTGAATACTCAGTTAGAAAAATAATTCGCTAGAGAAATTACAAACATATATATTTTTTTAAATTTTAAAAACATAAATTCACTCTGGTATTAATGATGGTGCCATCAGTAGATTGTGTAAATATATATTTTAAAAAAATTAGCAAGATAGGCTTGTGAGGGAATGCGCCCTTATTTGTGACCCAAAATTACATATATAAACATACTTAAAAAGCAAGAAAACACACACAAACACACTCACATACAGGTCAGGCCGAATTTGAATCTCCTTTTCACTTGATATGCCTAAGTGGGATATTACGAGAGAGGAAATTACACTTTTTGACAGGCATAGATCGCTTACTGAAAAACAGATTTAAGAATTTACTCTCCCTTAGACCAGAGGATACTTGAGGGGTTGTGACCTGTATTAATTGCGCCTAATCCGGGTCGAAATAGGCCTAAGTAGGCCAAGGAGGTTATACCCTTCCGGAGCTCTGGAACTCTATCTACATCTCTAGCCCCCCACTCTCATTGGTTTGATTTCCTCATTAATGAACGACATCATTAGAGAGCTCATTAAACAAACTAGGATTGTGATCAGGAACGAATTTCCTTTATAAAAAATCAAACTATTTAATAGTTCACGTAAGAGGAGGTAATTTGATGGACCATATATATATATATAAATCGAATATATT
>KZ807059.1:124956-142218 GCA_000696205.2 Oncopeltus fasciatus
ATATATATATATATATATATAGAAAGAGAGAGAGAGAGAGAGGGAGAGCTAGATAGACAGATAGAAATACAAAATTTTGTGCGAACTATGTTTATATCTACTGAAAAGAAGAATGAATGAAGATCAGTAAAATTTTGACAAACGTCGCGTGACGTTACCAATGTGAATTACTTGATTTACCCTGCGTAAAAATCTGCTAATGCACCAAAAGTATTAATTGTTGTTATTTTGATTATTTTGATGCAAACTTTTCGGCTCATCTAGTAAGCCATCATCAGGACAAAAATAACATAGACAGAAAGATCTGCGATATATTAAAATTTTCTTTCGTTGAATAACCCTCCAAACCGACATCTTGCTAAAAACAGTCTAGAAAACCTTTTTTATAAATAATGGACAATAGTTTTCTCATAAGAATTTGCATACTTTCATTTTCATATAAAATTCCACATTTAAAAGAAAGAACTAGGATTAACCACATTTTTTGAATCTGACGTTAAATAAATTAATAATTCGGTGACATTTTAAACTGAGACGTACCCTTCACGCGGAGAAACCCTTGTATTTGAAAACAATTATTCTTCTTCATTTTTGAAAACAGTTTTTTTTTCATCATTGTTAGTGGACATACTAAAATCTGTAATAACTGATGAAATTCAAGCATTTATTTTTTCACATAGAGTGAAGATGAACAACTTTTCTCTCAAAGTGCATAAATAATTGATATAAAACTGGAATCCAGAGGATAAAATCTCTTTATAAAATTATTATGGAATATTTTCCCTTATAGGCTATAATTTGTCAGATGCATTAAGTATATATTTTATAAGTCTAGTACTATAAAATCATATAAGTAAAAAGGATTTGCGTAAATTAATAGTACATTCCGAGCTCATTTATATATTTTCCACAGAGGAATAGAATAAATTTCTCTCCTTTTCCAGAGAGAACTACTGTACGTCATTCCCCGCCATCAAGCACTGGACTTAAAGCAAATGAAGCATCACAAAAGTGTACACAAGTACGCTAAGTCCTTCCAGCTTGTCTAGATACTCTTCCTCTCGTTCTAAAACTATCATCAGTACCACACCACAACTTGTAGGACTCATAACAAGGCAATAACTGAAGGCTCTCAACTAGACAAAAGAAAAAAAAAAAAGAAGCATTTGTGATACCAATTGAATGCAAGGAAAAAATGCAATGAGAATAAGAAATAATTCAAATTCATTTATTTATTCATAGTAACATTTCCAGCTGTATAATTCATAAATGCAATTTTAAAAAAGCCACTCTTCTACAATTCAAACAAATTTAAAATAAATGTGTAATGTATAATAAAGTATTATATGTAATCAAATCAAACCAAACTAAAGATGGAACAAAAAAAAAAAAAATGTTACCATGCATCTATTGTGGTTAAAGCGATTAATGTGGAAGAAAAAATTCAGTTTTCATTGTCAGTAGTCGTTAAAAAGTTTAAAAATACATGTGAAAATATATTAAGCTTAAAAATACAAGTCAAATAAATAAAATTAGAAATAATTTTTAAACTGCAAAATTTATATAATTAAAATATAGCTATAGTGAAAAAACCAATAACTATCTTTACAATATAAATGTTCTAAAAATATTACGACTAAAAAACTATTTTACCGCTGGTTTTACATTATAGAAGGCAGTCTTAAATACCCATTTATCTTTCGAGAAAATAATTTCATCTTCTCGAACTGCAAAGTACACAAATTAAAATGCTAATAAAAAAATTATATAAATTTTTTTCTACATCATTTTTACCCCCAAAAATTATTTGTATACCCAACAACAATTTATGCCATTAATAAATATTTTCTAACTGTAATTAATTTTTTTTGCATCATACATAGTGAATTCGGACTGATTTTGCATTTTATAAATAATTTTTCTATTGAAGTTTAATAACAAAATTTTATTAGTGATAAAAAGTATTAAAAAAGTTTATTAAAAACGAGTAATAATAATATTTTATAGACTATATATTTTAGACAAGAAAGTTGTGACAGCCAAACACGTGGTGTCCTTTAAGGGAGAGAAGGTTATGATCGGGTTAAATGTCAGGCCCTTTCGTTGGCTCCACTCAAACCTTGGAAGAATGGTAATTCCAATATCCAATTAAAAATAAATTCACAATAATTAATTTACCAAAGAAAAATTATGTAAAATATGTATTCTTACCGATTCTAATTTATAAAATAGAAAAAATACTTTGCGGTCAAATGGGAAATTAAATAAATGGAGAATTTAATAGGCTCTATTAGTGGACTGTGATTCGCGACTATTATAATAATTTTTTTTTTTTAAACTGTTTATGTCAATTGATATTGTTTGTGTGGGATTTTTGCATGAAATATATATCTATGAATAGACTTAAAGATAATGTGTTTCATAAGAAGAGATAAGAATAATAAGAGATAAATATGAGAGAGAAAGAGAAGAGAAGAAAGAGAATACTGAAGAAGTGATAGAGATAGAGATAAAGAGAGGTGTATAGTAGGAGGTGCGAACAGGTCGGGGCCGTGGGCAAGACTGGCAGGACGCTGTTACCCCCTCCACCTCGCACCTCCCCGCCCCCACCACCTTGCCGCCACGGAGGAGTGGGGGAACTGCTCCACTGACCGCCTATCCTAGCAGCCACATTACAAGCGCGCAACAAACATTACTTATTTTTACGCAAAAAAACAAAAAAAAAAACTAATTTTTTAAATTAGAAATTAACTACAAGCATAAAATAAGTTATATTGCGTAAAGGTTAACTTGAACTAAAGTTTTTCTTTTTTGTTGTTGTTTTTTTCTAAAAATAGCTTTTACGGATTATTCATCAAAATTTTTTTCTTGTAAAACCGATGAACACAAACGCTTATAAACAATTAAATGCAAGTAAATCGAATAAAAAATCTAAACTGTCTCAGCCAGGACTCGAACCTGAATCTCCTGCTTGCCGGGCAAGAATTCTGGCCATTACACTTTTAAAAAGTAATATTTATAAAAACAAACGCTTTTACTCTGAAACCGTAACCTATTTACTTACAACACAATCCAGTTGACGATAGAACTGATATAGAACAAATTTCTTCAACATATTGAAACATTTTCAACTGTCTCCCAGATCTCCTGGCTATTTATTCGAAACAAAATACCTATTTTTTCCAGAATAACCCCCTTGATTCAGACCGTTCTTCCTTTGTACTTACCGACTAAAAACCCCCACCTGTCATTTATCCATATTAAATTTTCCTAATTTCCAGAATTTACCTCTTAGTCATGAACATTTGATTCAGTTGATCCATCCAGTTACATTTAGTTCAAGTTTATGAAATAATAATGTAAATCATGTAGATTTTTTGTTTTTCTTATGTCATTTTATTTGTTAAAAAGGGGGGAAAGGATATCAACTTTAATTAATTAATAATCTTTAAGATTTATTCGACATGTTTTCGATTCTCAAACAATAAAAAATAATTTCAATAGCCTTCATGCTAGCCCTGAAGATGGCTTAAAATGTAAGCCGAAACGTTTGCAGATAATAAAAAATACACCTTTTGAATCGTTGATTTGTCTAACCCCAACAAAAAAACATCTACTTAAAAATAAGAACCTTCGCTGTAATTTCTGTAACTGAAATTGATGATTCAGTTAGTGTCTTCAGTAACTATGTATGGTAAAAAACGCCAAAAATTCGTAAGTAAGTATATTCAGTACTTGATAGCCTATCTATCCACAATAATATAAGTAATCGAGGTTTTCCGCTGAGATTGGTACAGAAGGCAATATTCATATTCACTGATGATTATCAAAGCTTTTAAAACGAATGCCCGCAAGACATAAATGTGTTGCGGGCACAACATAACAGAACTCCTTAAAGAGCTTGTCCGTTACATTGGAACTGCGTTAAATAAGTAAATTCATCAGCATCTCAGTTATAATTATTTGTATTTGAAGTTTCCTTGTCTCGTAATCCCATCATACATTGGCCCAATTTCTCCAAAACAAAAAAAAAAAAAGAATTTGGCACTTCTTTTTGCATTTAATTGTGTCATTCCCAATTACGAAGAGGCGAGTAGTCTCCACGAAAGTTTTACTCAACAGAATTTTTTCTTTTTGTTTGTTCACTACACTCTTTCTCCTACCTGTTCTTATTTACCATATATATCAAAGCCGCAAACCAAATTAAAAAATTAAAGCTTCTTTTTCCAAATTAATGGATGAATTTGCTAACAGCTAATGTCAGTCCAGTTGATAGCAGGGTTTATAGAATAAGTAAAAAAAAAAAAATTTCATATAGTATTATCTTAACATAAAGAAAAATATGTATTAGAAAAAAGAATAAAACACAAATTCATTGCATGCATATTACATAAAACTAAAAGAAAAATGCTGAAAAAAAAAAAAAACATTCTAAGAAAGATGTACAAGTAAGTATTGTAGAGTATTGTGGACCCTTCTATTTTTAAAATATAGAAACCAAATTTCTTATTTAGGATTTTTATTTCAAATATCTGAAAAAATAAATTTCTGGTTGAAATCGCTTAAATGGGAAGGGGGAAGGTTAGAATGAAACAAAAACTGATAATATTGGTATTCGTAAAATGCTTGCAATAAATAACAAAACTTTGGCTATTTATTATTATTATTTAATTTTTTGGAATTATTATTTTTGGATTATTTATTTACTTTTGCTAGTACAAACAATTCCTTATACAATTATGAAGAAATCCTAATCTACGCTAATCTTAGGTAGGATCTATAAAGAATCGAAAAAATGTTATGCAACAATATAAACAGCCTGGATTTCCTTGAAAGCAGTTTTTTTTTTTTTTTTTTTTTTAATGAAACTTACTTTTTTAAATCAATAGGTTATTTTAAAACCTACAAGAATTTCTTTATAAAATGTCACATTAATTCTTTTTATTTTCTTCTATTATCTAGTCGATTTCCGAAAAATAAAAACCGCTTAAATATTCATGAGTGTAACTCAGAGCTACAGCTTAATAAACAGGGCAGGAAATGTGTAAATTATGATAATGAGACTGAAGGCTTTGAGTATAATGCCCTCAACTGTTTGGGGATTTACAAGCAATAAAATTGACCTTTAGAATTATTACACAGTCTAATGAGGCGGAAAAAATAGTTCACAAATTTAGCAGCTGTTATCATGCACTAATGACGGATCTGAGCGAATTACCTTGCATGCCATGAGCACTAAAATGATAGCTCTTAAGTTTCAGCTGTTTTTTTAAAAATATTTAGATGAAAATAATATGGCAAAAAAAGGAATATTAGGTATATTTAGTTCTTATTTTTTTAAATTACCTTAATTTCTAAAAAGATATGGCTAACTAAAATTAATCTAAAAATCATATTTCATTTAAATATGTATTTTAGATTGTTATTAGTTTGCTTTTTAATTTATTAACTATGTAGAAATACAATTTTTAGTACTCCTTGCCTTTGTAATACTCCTTGCCGGACAAAATTCAGGAAAAATGCAATTAAATAAATTTAAGATTTGCAGATTTGTTCTAGTTGACAACATTTCCCCATTTCGCCTTCATGATAGCCCTGGAGATGTCAATGTGAGCCATTTAATAAATAATAAATAAAAAATACACTCTCATTAAAATTGTATTTTATAAATTTACTTTATCAACCATGATCGAAACCCCCAACCAATTTTCCACTAATTCTTGAATCTCGTCCTACGGTTTTCTCTGAGGTCAATTTAAGAGGATATTGCCAAAATTTCTGAAATTCACCTATAAGCCCTTATCAAAAGCGCAGACTTTATATTGTAAGAGACTTTCCTTCCATAGGTAAATAAAGGTACTTATGCAGGTCCCAAAGCTTTTGGAAAATACAAACAGATTTTCTCCGATACCGTATAGGAAATCCAAAATATATGGTACGTTAGAAATTAAATACATACTCTCACACACACGCACATATATATATATATATGTGCGTGTGTGTGAGGAGGGGGAGGGAGGGAGGAATGTAGAGAGAGGGAAGGGTGAAAAATTTGAAAAAAAAATTAAAGAGATTATGACAACTGTTAATCGTACCTTTCTAACCTTTTACAATCGCGGCTATCTAGAGTTGGTAAGATCAAGTTAGCCATTGGTAATATGACCATTAATGAAATATGGAAATTCGGCTTAGTTTAGTGGCTACTCCTGGTCAATTTACCCAGAAGGGTTATCTACGGAAATAAGATAACCACGATGATTCTGTAACGGAGGTTATAAATTTCGCTGACCAAGGTTATATATTACGGCATGGGTCTTTAACGAGTAGCAGATATTCCTGCAGATCGCAATGGTATCCTTCGCTACGAATTGCATTATAATGATAACCTTAGTCAACCTTAAGTAAATCAGGTCTCATATAGCAATATTTTATTGTTTACAAAAGGATCACGGCCCATGACTTTTAAAGGAAAGAATTTGTAAGGATTTAATTCTTTATTATTAAAAATCTGTGGAACCTGTTGTAAACAAACTATGAACTGATTGGTTACCACGTTATTAAAAAAATTTAATTTACATGTCTCAGAGAACAATCAGCGTAAAAGTTATAATAACTGAAGTTCACTTTAGACGTACTAGTAAAAAATAGTAGGGGAAGTTACACTTACAAGTTCAAATGGAGAATTTTTGACCGTAGAGATTATTAGTAGACATTNAATAGGAATTATGAGTGACTATCTCCATAGTGAATTTTACAATAGTATACTTGAATATCAAATTGTTGTTACAATACTATATTTAAATATCAAACCAACAAATACAAAATTCCAAAAATAATCTAGTTTGACTTACAAATACAGAAGAATGAATTAGGTTCTTATCAGTCTAATCATTGAACCTCATGTTTGGTTTATTTAATACTTGCTTAAATTCTACAATATTTTCTTCTGATGCGTAAAAATATCTTAAATTTTACTTCAGTAAATCAATTTAACGAAGAGCACTTTAACCTAAAAGAGATTGTGTCCATGTGTCTTAGGCATAATTACACGAATGATAAAATGTGATTATGGTTCAATGGTTATACAGAATAAATGAATAGTAGGTAATAATAAATAAAGTGAGTAAGGAATATGTGTTTAAGGATATAAAAGACAGAGATAGATTAATGAAGACACTGCTATTTCAGGATCTGAACACGGAGAAACCAAGTGCAGAAATGTCAAATAATAAAAGAAAAAAAATTCAATTTTTTATTACAATCATTGGCTCTAAAAATTAATTATGAAAAATCCAGTCTGAGCTTTATTTGAAAATTTAATCAGAGAAACGAATGGAAAATTATTCTTTCACGAAGGGAAATTGTATCCACTAAACTGAATTCCTAAAAAGGTCAATATTGATTACTGAATCCCACTGATAACTCGTATCAAATTCCGTATCTGGGGGAATAAAATTGGATATATCAAAATATAAAAAATGCCCTCGGATTGAAATAAATAATAAATAGAGCAAAGGATAAAATAAAAATTCAGATGCATACTCATATATAATCATTAGGGAATAAAGATTAATTTTACTGTTGTGGAGGGGGGGAATAGGGTAAAATAGCCGTGGCCGTAAAGTCTGTACACGTCACGCAAATACACGTAGAATTTATTCGTGATAAATAAATACTAAAGCTATATTTTACCAGTGGATGAAGTTATCTATCCGCCATCTTGAGGAAAAGAATGGAAACGTTTAACGCCACAGGATTTATATCCTTTTAAAAGATTTCCTATGAGAAAGCCTTGCTATTCTCTTTGGCTATCATGGCACGACTTATAAAATGCAATGATTCCTAGATATCAGAATAAAATTATATAAAACAGTGATAACAATGTTCTATAGTCTCGAAGTGATAACAATAGTCCTATGGCAGACAATTAGGTTAAAACATACAATAGACATTGTATATACTTGAAATAAGTATATTTTTCCACATAAAATTAAGAATAGCACACAATTAAGGCCAGGTGTCTTTTTTTATTGTATGAGGAAGAAAATGGCGCCTAGTCTTAAAATTCCTATGACAACAGGTACCTTCTGGATGAACACAAACGGAAGGACAAAAAGAAGAAAAACTTACAGTAAGTATTGAACTTGATAACACAGTTCTCAGAAGTCATAAGCGACAACCACTGGACTACTACTTTGTAATTAGATAAAGTTTTAAATTTAAAAATAAATAAATTATTTTCTAAGATATAAAACTTGCAATGCATCATTAAGTCAAGATCACAAAAGGCAAAAATTTTAAAAATGAAATTACCCGGTTAGTCCAAGTTTTATATTGTAAAAGAATAGTTTAATATTATTTTATTAAAGTTATATATAAATTTAAGTGAATAAATTAAATATATAATTGTAAAAACTTAGAAATGCCATGTTTCAGAAACAGCTGTACACTGCTTAACTAAGACATATAATGGTTGTTGACAAACTGCTGAAATCTGTTATCCAATACCAACAGAATAAGAAAACAACCTACAAAAGTTAATATAGAACTTCTTTCGGAGTCGATCCTTAACCTAAAAATTTAAAAATTACATAACTGAACTACATCTCCCTAACTCGCATAGATTAAGTCTATTTTTAGATATCTTTATTGAAATTTCATTGATTTTGCATATTTCATGTAGAGGAAATTGTAATATATTTTCCTAAATTGTACAATTGCGAAATTTATAAACGTCAATTATTATTAAACCCATTTTCAGTTAAGTGTGTATTATATGAAATGATATTGTTGCATAATAAGTTCCGCAAAATGGTAATAGAAATTTATTATGAATTTAATCTCAAAGGTTTATTCAAAAATACTCTAAAAACATAGGAATTAACGTTATTCCCACTGGTTTTAAAAAGACTTAGAGAAATCAGCTGGTATACAGGATAGTTCTGACGGCTTTAGTCTTCATGGCGTGCCGAAAAGTTATTTGCCTGATCATAGTGAAGAAGAGACTACACGTGAAATATCACCTCATCAGAGAAGAGTCAAAAAGTTTCAAATTTCATTGCATATATATATATATATATATCCTTAATAACACCACTTACATAAACCTTCATTGATAAAACCATATGTGAATATACCTGTTTAAATAGATAAGTATTGGTTTCAAAGCTCCAAGATTATGTTATTGATGCTCCTAGGCAGTGCAAGCTAGTAACCTCAAGTCACTTGTCTTAAATTAGGTTTCCGAAAATAGTATTAATTACAAAAATTATATAAACTGTACGTATATTTCAAAACCTTCTCTGAAAAAATATTGTGTAACGAAAGAGATTAACTCATAGAGAAAATCTATAAAAGATATAAGGATGAGAATGTAGAGAACTGAGATAAGATAAGAAGGAAAAGGGTGAGTAAAAAAAAAAAAAGGAGAAATATCTAGAGAAAAGAAGAAGATCAGAAGTGCCTTGTGTTGTTCAGAGTGGAGTTCACTCTTGTTAGAGGTAACGACCATAATTGGAGGAGATAAATATCGGAAATTTCTGAAGGGGATAGGAGTGCTGACCAAAATCAATGGGGAGGGGTGAATTTGAGGTACAGAGAAACGAAGATTGTGTGCGCGTATTATATAACATTAACATTAGATAATCTTACATATTACACATAGTATGTCCAATAAACATTTCTGTAACTAAAAAAAAAAATATAAAAAAAACCAAGATATTACGATTATAAATTTTGATCTTTCCCTGAACCTTTCTTTACTCCATACAATTGCAACCCTTGGTGAATTCATGAATTCAAGGGCTTCCAATAAAAAGCCGAATTACCGAATTTAGTTTCTATGCTATAAAAATAAGATGACAGGGCCAACACTCGAAATTAAGTTTTTAAAATCTTATTATAGGCTACATAATTATAAATAATGATATATAAGATAGTATTGGTAGTAAAAATATTTTCTGAAACATTTTATGATAAAATAATTTGTGTTTAATGTACATTTTTTATTAAATGAAGTTGAGGTTTTTTGTTGAGGATTGGTCAAGATAGTTACTATCCAACTAATTTTGTTTATAACATATCCGAAACAAATTATTCAACCTGAAATACAATTTTTTTAAATGCATACTAAATCCCCACATGGAAGGAAAAATTTCGAAAATGAAATACATAAATATTAAAATTAATGAATTTATATCCATCTTTTGTAAGGGTATTATCGTTGAAAATTTTGACACATTATCAAACACATGCACCATTCAACACACTAATAACACAAAAAAAGACCTAACTGATTAAAAAAAATTTGAAACTGCCAAGATACTCAACGACAAAAACACAATTTATCCAATAAGCAACCCTAATTTGGTTTATAATATATAAGAAAGGGTGTCCCAGTTCCTTGGCTGAACCCCAAAAAAAATCTACTAATAACCTCTTCGGTCAAAAACTCTCCATTTGAACATATTAAATTTAGTTTACATCTATTATCATTAATAAATTTCATCGTTATCACTAATTTGATATTTCATTAAAAGCACTAACCAAAAAAATAATAAAATCCACTGTGTGCAGTCAGAAAGTTTTCTAAATTTTTTTATAACCTTTATTTACATATTAAATTCTCTTAAAAATAAATAAAAACATTATGTAATTTGATTACAATAAATAGTAAAAAAAAAAAAATGACATTAATGAAAGTCACATAAGGTTAAAAGGTGACCAGTGACACCACTCCAAATTATTTACAGTCTATGTCATCAGGAGGTCGCGGGGCCATTTTCGTTTGAGCCGAAAGTCTAAAGCGGGAAGAAATTAGATCTTGAACAAATGGAATATTAAAATCGTGATGAAGAGAGGAATTGGATACGTAATAGGGAGCATTTGCGATTATTCGGAGGGTTTTGGATTGAAAGGACTGAATTCTTTGGATGTTGGAAGGCTTGGTGGCACCCCAGATTTCTACTTCTTGGTCGTAATAAGGATTTGTAAAACGTCAGTTTGTTTTTAATCGTAAGATTGGATTTCTTATTCATGGGTCGGACATAGAAATGATTTCTATATTTTCAAAAATAACATGAGCCTTTCAATTTTCATATTTCTTACATTTTTTTTTGTAAAACTTTATTGCTCTAATGTACTTGTCAGTAAATATTGTTTTCACCTAATACGATCTTTAAATTTTCCCTTATATCTGATAATTCTTTTTCTGTTCGCTAGTCAATTTGTCTTCTGACCATGATTTCTATCAAATCTCTCTCCCTCTCGAGAATCCTCTATAAACCTTGCTTTCTTTGATCGAAAGCTGGGTACTCCAGTCCATCAGAGCACTTTTACCAATAATGTGCTAGTCGAAGATTAATCCGTATTGTCATTATGGGGCGGGTAAGAGGATAGGGCTAAAACGCACGGGAGAGAAATCCCAAGAGTCGGAATGAGAGATAAGAGCCAGGAAGAGCCAGGAAGAAGACAGAGGTGGTAGAAGGGCCCTAGAAGAAGAGAGATAAGGGCCCACTTCAGACTGCACTCTCCAGGTGATTACAAAGACTCCTTATCTGACAGGACCACGCTGCACAACCCCCCTCCACCCCTACAGACCTCTTCTATACACTTTTCTTATTTCCTTTATCCAATGAAATCATTACGAGGCTCAAGCACCCCTCAATCGAGAGGCGAGCGTAAGTCCGAAACGCTGAATCTGTCCACAATAATAAAGAAAAAAAAGCAAGAAAATTGAGGAATTGACCACTACACTTCGCTATAATTTTATAAGTCAACTCTACATAGAATAAACACAAATAAATATGAGTAGAGAAATTTTGTTGCTGTTCAGACAATGATTATCCAAAAAAATACAATTTAAAAAATATTATTAGATGATTTTAGTTGGGGTTCGGTCAATGTAGATGTATTTTTTTTAAAGATTATCTGCCAACGTTTCGGCTTACATTGTAAGCCATCGTCAGGGCTGCCTATCATGAAGACGAGAGAGGACGTCCTGTCCCTAAGTTCACTTTTTCATGACTGAAGAGGTCAACTCTCCATTTAAAAAATATTTTATATATTTATGCTTTATAACTTTTTTTTTTTTTTTACAAGCGAATTGACCACTTAGGATCACGCTACAACTTCATTTCTTTTTCTTGGTGTGGAGTTTCCTTTGTGTCCAATACTTCGTGCGGCTTGAATCCCTTCCAAATTATTCACTGTGTTCCTAAATATATTTCTGTCTAAAAGTTGATCTTCTGAGATGCTTTATAACTATTAAATTAATTTTGTATGTATTCCCACGCTAAATTATTTACAAAGAAATGCACAAGGAGCGAGAAAATAAATTAATGAAACGACTGAGGTAGTACATTTTTTTTTTTGGGCTCCTTGTGCATTTATTGTAAGTAATTTAGCGTGGTATTACATACCTCACTGTATTTACTATTTAAATAGAAATATCATGTAAAACCATTCCAATAAATAGCTAACAATGTTAGCTGCTTCGAGTATAAAACGACAAATTCGGATTACTTGGGGGTTAGACTCGGAGTAAAGTGCGGGGAGTTGGAGATATTATCTAATCTGCCTCGGTGGTGCAGAGGTACAGCGCGCCTAACCCGTAAATTAAGAGATCCGGGTTCGTTTCCCTGCTGAGGTAGTAAGATTTTTTTTTCCTCCCAATGCATTTCTTGTAAATAGATAATACTTTATATTATCTTCTAACGTTTCGGCTTACATTTCAAGCCATCTTCATGACTGAGAGACATCATGCCACCTGGATCAAATATTCATGACAAATAAATGTGCTTCATGATCCAAATGTTCCAGAGTGTTGTGCTCCTGAAATCACCTAGACCTTACTATATAACCATTCTTTCTCAAATTAAAAAACATATCTTACGCAAGAGCTGTGTAATCATAGCAGGCTTCTCATTAAATGAAAATTAATAAGGAAATTTAATTTAAGAGTCATAGAGAACAATGAGCTTACAGGGTAAGTTTGCTCTGGTAGAAAAGAGTGGGGAAATAAATGATGCGAATAAATGATAAATCTTCCGTTACATAACTTGATTACAACAATGAAAATACCTTAAGTTTTTTGTATATTTTTGGAACTGCATGAAGCTAGGACGTCCGCCAAAAATACATATAAAAACATGTTTATTTAGTAAATAGAGGATACATTATTTATTTAGTATAATTACTCACAGACCGTATAAACTGGAAAGTGAAAAAAAAAATATATAGATTAAAACAGCGAAGGGGAGGGGGTGTAGGTGGAGGGGGATGATGCACCCCGTTAACCCCCCCCCCCCCACCCTGTAGTGTATGGGGGCGATTAGCCACGTGAAACAAGAGCCATGTCCTGCCCGCTCGAGTGACTGGAGACATCAGTCAGTCTCTTCGGGGATTAGTGTTCGCCAATCCGGTACTAGCCCCTACACTCTGGATGAACCACGCAGTCTGGCGGAGTGGCCTAGAACTGTCCCATTTTGCAGTACGAGTCGAAGAAAAAAAAATCGTTCCAAAATACTTCGAATTTGATACCAATATACTAGGATATAAATTAGTGAATTTCTTAAAGAAAAAAAAACAGTTATTGAGGTAGGTCCATATTGAGAGTCTTGGAAATATTGAGAATATTTAGTCTTGGAAATATTGAGAATATTTCGAATTACTATCGATACTACCAGACAGCTCTGAAAAAAAAATGGAGGTCGTTCATGTGAATGTATTTCTGATATTATAGCAAAGGAAATTCATTAGGCTACGCTCTCATAGAGCAATTTTTTTTTTTTTTTTTTGAAGCTCACCAGCTTTGTCACTATCAAAATTTCTGTAAAATTTACATTATCAAATTAGAGCAACAATATTCTGTGCTTACTTCTTGACATTACTTATATTGTAACCTTCCTTTGACGTAGCCTTGGTAGAAGAGGTATTCAGACTGAAGACTGCATTCAATGTCATAGTCACGCACTATCTTACATACATAATGCACATAAGACCGGGAAATTTATATGGATTCAAATTCAGATCTGAAGAGTGTCGGAATGTATAATGACTTATAAAGATGCACTATTGATCAATATTTCTCTATTCATTGCAAAAATTATAATGCAGTTCCTTTGGTTACTCCAGGATGAAGCTAACTTGACCTCCAAGTCATTGTAAGTTATTCTTAAAAGTCTTGGAGAACTGCTTCATCTTGGGGGATGCTCCAGACAGTGGCTTTGTCTCTAATCTTCATATGCACACGTCTGATTGAATTAAACTACATTTTAGGCGCGCCAGACAAGCTCATTGGATCCGTTCGGGTCTCAAAATCCTGGCACTGCGGCTCAAATCCCACCCAGGGCAATATTTTATTTATAAATAAAAGTCTGTCCTGAGCCATGGGTGTTTATAATAGGGTGGTAACCTGTAGATAGCCCGTGTTTCCATGATCTTAACTAGTTGGGCGGGACGATAACACCATAAAAACAAAAATTTCATTTTTTCTGTGATTCTGAGATAGTTTTGTATCTCTAAACTGATTTTCTTTTTTTTTTTATATATTTCTAGTATTTTTCAGAAAAATTGTATTTTTATATATGTGAGATCCGATTTGAAAGTGTATCTACCTATATTACCCCAAGACCAGTACCATTTAGAAAGGTATTCGTCTTATAAATATGTAGTGTATTGCCCTAGTATACATCTCATTTCCCTATAACCCTGTATGGTACAAAATAGTTTTTCTATAACACGATTTTTTCTGTTCTGTTAATAACAATTCAAAAATAAGTGAAATATGAGACTAGAACCAGCAGTTTCTGGATTTCTAATAGCATATAATCTATGATATATTATCTTGATTTCTGCACATCTAATTTAAACTTAACTTTTTCAGGATATCGGAATATACAGATCTATGTATATTTTAATAAAGTATACGTATGTTAACTTAGTAATAAATAAAGCTTTACAAAAACTAAATATCTAAATAAAATAATAAGTTTATTAACTGCAATGAATTTATAAGAAAAAAATTTAAGGGATTAAAATTTTTTTATTATTTTAAATATGGTCATGACATTAAAAGCAATTTGTCTGGGGAAGATGAAATATTGAAGGGAAAATGCTCTCTATAAATATTCCAAATGTTCATTAAATATCCCACAAGCCTTAAAAAAAAAAAAAAAAGAAAAGGTTTTATATAAGTAAGTTTCAGTTCTTTAATTCTGCTAATTTCCACACTAGTTTATAAATTTAATTCAAATTTATGCTTAAAGTGTTATAGTAATAACATTTTTTGGAGACTTTTTATTTTACTAATAATAGTCTTTATTAAACCCATTTTTTTTCAAATTTAATAAAAACTTTAATATTTAATTTGTAATTAGACAATTTATTCTTAATAAAAACGTAGACTTGATAAAAAAAAATTATTATGTAAATTAATATTAACCTAAAAATAACTTAAAATTGATCACAATTTGATCGAAATATAATTAAAATGTGGTCACAGAAAATGGAGTATGAAGTAGGCCTATTTGGGTCCCACAAGTCAGCTATTGATATAATTGAGAAATAAAAGATATTTCAAACAACTAATGCAAGGGAATAGAATTTAAAAAATCTAAACTGTCTCAGCCAGGACTCGAACTAAGATCTCCCGCTATCCGGGCAAGAACGGCCAGCATTCTTCCAGGTTCGAGTCCTGACTGAGACAGTTTAGATTTTTCTTTTATTCTGTTCCCTTGCATTAACTGTTTAAAATTAATGTGGGATTAAACAACTCAAATAAAAAAATAATATTTACAAGCTATTTCAGTACCATCGGCGGTTAGAATAGAGAAGCAATCTGCAAGTAGCGCCAACCTCCACCAACATATGAGATTAAAATAGAGATAAAAAAAAAATATTGTTGTGCTGAAATGAAAATTGCAGAAGAGTTAAAATTAGCTCTTTGGAATCTAATACAGGCTTTCTCTCGATAATTATTACAATATTATTGTTGATGTTTTACGGGCGTAGCGATCCAGATGGCAGTGAGGGTCGAGTTGCAGAGACCTGCGTTCCAGACTCCTGGCTATTCTCTTTAGAGAGAGAGAGAGAGAGAGAGAGAGAGAGAGAGAGAGAAAGAGAGAAAGAGAGATAGAGAGAGAGTGAGAGAGAGTGAAATTTATTAGGACTATAGATTTAATTGACCCATGCAATGACTTCAAAGGCCATTAATTAAAATGGGAAAACAAAGAGATTCTCTATCCCTCGCCTTCACTATTTGTATAATCAATCTCTTTGTAACTACTGCCCTTCTTCTCGTCTATTTTCCCCGCCCATTCCTCCCTCTTTGCCTTTATTTACACCCCTGTTATCGATCATCCCCTTCTTCTTGTACTCCCTTGCCCCTTATCGCCCTCTCTGGCTAAGTAATCCTTAATCACACGCAGGAGCTGCCCAATCTTCATTGTTTTACTAAAGATGGATAAAATTAAGAAGAAATGACGACAATTTTGTTTGAGAACAATGAGCGAAAAATATATGACCTTTAAGCTTCCCTCCCTTAAGAGGGGTGGGGGACAACTCTTTGTCAAATCTAAACATTAAAAAATTAGAGTTTACACTTATAATATACTATAAACTTTTCTCTTAACAAAAATAACAATAACATTATTACAGTTATAATATTTTGTATCCCTCCAATTCCCTCCTTTCCCTCATCCAATTTCAACCAAAAATGAACAATTTTGAGTATTAAATTTAAAGCCTAAATAGTGAATGTTGTCTCTATAAACATAAAATAATAGGGCGAATAATATAAATAAATAATTTATATAAATCATGATCTTAAATATCTTTCTTAAATAAACCTATTTATAATGGCACTATAGAATAGAAATGGTGTAAAGTTATATTTTAAACAAAAAACTAAACTCCCTCCCCTTAACGAACTCATGAAACATTTTGCAAAGGAAAGATTAAATACCGAATTTGGTTTCATTATTTAATTGCAATTAAAACTTCCAGCGCTAGAACATACCCACCCATACATAAAATTGATGTATGTATATAATTTTTTTGCCATATTTTTTGCTTCTTTAATGTAAAATCAGTGAAAATCTGTTAAAATTTTTCAAGTTGCAGTACCAACGTAAATGGTTTGTTTGATTTTTCAAGGGAAACTAAAAGGCAAAAAAAGAAAATATAATCAAGTTCCCTAATGTCTAATAAAGAGCAATTAACTAAGGAAAAAATAAAAGAGTGTGTGTGTGTGTGTGTATATAT